>JAHXMU010000089.1:65747-132806 GCA_019455685.1 Philornis downsi | reverse complement strand
TGAATTTTTGAAACATTAAATGAATTTTATAAAGTAAAGTAAATTATGAATTATGACTGGAATTGAGTTTTTGGAATATTAACTTGAATTGCATTTAATTAAATTGTATTGTTTCGAATTAAAATTGCATTATATCAAATTACACAAATATGTAAATATTGTAAATTGTAAAAATCAACTATTTATTTGCTTGTGTAAAGGTCTCTTCAAACAACCATATAACTATAAAACAGCCATTTTGTTACGCCCACATGGCAACCCAGCGGGGCACGGATAGACCTGGTTGAAATCAGCGACCGCAACCGCTCTCAACATACGAATAAAACCCAAAATAATGTAAGTTAACAGTTGTCTTTTACTCTCCCCCAGTACGAAACCCCCTCCTCGTAAGTATACACATCCCGCTAAGAACCTAAGTTCTTCCACAATCCCACCAATTTCTCTCGAGAAACCTAAGTTCCTAATTAAATCTTCAAAACAAATCTGACAGATTTACATTCTAGCATTGGCATTTTATACAAATTTTTTTTTGGAGCTAAGTTGTCGCAACTTCCTTCTATATTAATGTCGATCGTGATCGCCATCTGTCATTTAGTTTATATGTATACAGTGCTCGATTTTGTTAGTTCAAAAACCAAAGAATATTGGATTATCACAGTCAAAGAAAGTCAAAAGAATTTGTCTTAAAATTTGTATTGCAAATGAAATTTCTAGTCGCTGAAAATGTTACAGAAGGCTTATGGTAAATTGACTTTAAAAAAGCGCATTCAGTAGCGTTCGAAATGTGGTGGAAGATTTGTTTTCACCCTGCTCCTCCATCATTGATGATGTAAAGAAAACGGTGAAGGGAAACGATCATTTAAGTTTGCGAAGATAGCCGCTGAACTTTGAGAGTCTCACGAATCAATTCAATCTCGCAAAACGAGTTGATTCCAACCCCACATTTAAAAACCATAATATAACTAGTGATATGACTTGAATTTACGAGTTTAACCTGACTTACAGAGGAATGACATTTCCCAACCGAATCGAAATGGAGAAAACTACGTAATGGCCGATCAATGGTTAAGGTAATGTTCACAGTTTTCTTTGATTATCGCAACGTTGTGCACCCGAAATTTTTGTCAGAAAGTCAGACGGCAAGTAAAGAATATTATCTGGACGTTATGCGGCATTTTGTTATTAAGTTGTCGCAACTTCTCTCCATATTAATGCGGATCTTGATCGCCATCTGTCATTTAATTTATACACAGTGCTCGATTTTGTTAGTTCAAAATCCAAAGTGTATTGAATTATTACAATGTATCGGTCACAGAATTTGTCTCAAAATTTGTATTGCAAATGTAATTTGGAGTTGCTGAAAAAGTGTGGTGGAAGATTTGTTTTTGTCCTGGTGTCCCATCACTGTTTTCTTTGATTATCGCGTTGTTGTGCACCCGAAAGTCAGACAGCAAGTAAAGAATATTATCTGGACGTTATGCGGCATCAGTTTTGTGAAAAGAAAACTGAAGGATTTTGCAAAATGATAATGCAACATCCCACAAGGCTACAAATGTGAACGAACTTCTGGCTGAAAACTCAACAAATATCATTGAACAACTACCGTATTGATATGGCTGCGGCTGCTGCGGTTTTTCAAAACTCAAATTAGCCCTGCCAAGTGCCCTTTTAAGTCGAAAGGAGACTTAAAACAGAATACGCTGCTGTAGTCTTTTCTGGAAAATGTGTTTGAAAAATGATTCGTTGAACTGGATTATTTGTTGACATAAGTGATTATTTTGGAAGGGGCCTCACTGTGAAGGCGATACAACAGGTTTAATGAATAATAAAAGTTTTGTATTTTATTGACCAATTCTCGAAACTTTTTGGAAAGAATGTTTTAGATACTTCCGCATGAAAATTATAAATTTTGGACCTTTCCCCACTACTCTCGCAGCTCATTTTGTCAAAATATCTTGCAACCCAAAATGTCCCACTTTCTTTGCGCAATGTTAGTTTTATTGGCGGTAGTGGCTGTTGTTATTCGGGATATGGGTTAGCTGGCTGGCTATTCCACCCGACTGGATGGTTGGATGGCTGCCTTTGTGATGCGGCGGCATCAGCTGCTGTGTACCGGCCATTAGTTTTTGGAAATGAAATCCGCACGCCGCTTGGGTCTGTGCGTCCATCCACCAAAATGAAAATATGTGTGTAATAGGTACAGCTGTACACATGCATACCCCTTTTTTTTTGGCCAAATTTGGCATAACTTGGTAAATGTGTCATGGTGTACGCAAAGAAAAATCACAAAAAAAAGAAGCAAATGAAACCTAAAATTCAACGAAACGAAATAGAAATTGAAAATGGTTCCTGTTTTACAATATCACTGCTACATTGGAATGTTTGGCGAGCAGGTGAACGGGTTTGTCTCTTCACATTGTGTTTGTGTACATTTTTTGGCCATAAACAACGAAATGGCTAAGAAATGTGTAACCACTCTCATTTACAGTCACAATTGAGCTCAAATATTGTCAAACTGTTTCATATAATGGTTTATTTAATGTTGATTTTAATGAAATTACAACATAAAAATGTGTGAGGATTGAGGAATTTGTGTTCGCATTTTTGTTTTTTTTTTTTTTGCAAAGTGTTGAAAGAGTTTTTGGCAAGCGAAAAAAAAAACTAGGTGATGACACTGAAGATTGTATAATTCAAATATTACATGAAGTCGGTTATAATACAATTTGAAAAAAAATACGTTATTAAGTTTTTAGTGGTTTAGTGGTGGTTAAGTTTTATTTGCAATTTTTAAAAAAATTTTCTCATCGGTAACTTTTGCCGTGTATTTACCATTAGATGACTAAATACACAGCAAAAGTTACCGATGAGAAAAAAAGAAATGTTAAAAATCGGAAATAAAACTTAACTACAACATTTCGTTGTCTAAGAAATTTGATAGCAACAATTTGGAAATATGTTAAGTAGCCTAACGAGAGCAGTGAAAATCCTCATGGAACATTTTTTTCCATTTATTTTCTTTACTGAATCTTTCTTTTGAAATTTACAATAAGTATTCAAATCTTAATCCTATCTTAAACTAAAGTATCCTTAGCCGAACTTTTTATCACCGGACCAAGTCTAGCGTGTCCTTTCATGGAACATGAAAACAAAAATATAAGGGAAACCCGAAGATGACGCAAGATCATTTGGAACACAAAAACCTGCCATATTTTTACAGATAGACTAGATATTATTGTCAGACAAGGGCAAGCTGTTACTGCAGCCTTCTCATTGCGAAGAAATCAGCTAAAGTGGGTCTAGTGACAAAAGAGTGGGGATAACAAGGTTTTGGAACGTTGATAACTATATTTTTGGAGTGGGGGATGCATTCATCTACCTCGGTTCCTCCTTATATAGCACTAATGGTATCAACCTGGAGATTAGGAGTAGAGTATCGGACACTGGTTTTACGTATCTTAACAAATGACGCAAAATTCTGTGCTATGGTATAACCTGATGAATTAGTTCTGGAAATCTTCGATGGAAAAATACTCCAGAAAAAAATATATAGAGCCGTCATCGTTAACGGAGAGTGTCAGCATTGGTGTAAGAGTTATATATCGACATCGACGTGGGAAAGCACATCAAAATACAGCGGTTGCGTTGGCTAAGTTATGTCGTGTGGATGGACCCGAAAAATCACCGACAAGGAACTCGATGGACGGCCTTTGAAATATTATCAAACCTTCATGCAACTAATTGGAGGAGTAGCGTAGAAGAGCGAAGCTCTTGGAACAATTTTCCACGCACGTTGCAAAAAAAAAAAAAAAAGAAAAAAAAATATGTAGTATAAAAGTTAGGTTAAGAATAAGGAATGTCTTACCTTGTGTAAGAAAGTAGGTAAGTAAGGCAATTGATTTAAAACATTGAAAGTAAGTGAAGTTCCAATGTGGTGCAAACATCACGATGGCTTCTGATCTGGAAATAAACCAAATCAGACCATGTCTTCCAGTTTCCATATAAGTAAGTGGTCCCGAAAATGTCATCCAAGTTAGTCCAATTTCTGTATTTTACAATAGATTGATAAGACTTACCGTACGGCTGATAAACTGTGCAACTAGAATACTAATCTTGTACTTTCAGTGGGTGTACCAAGAAACTTTTCATAATAAATAAACAATCTGCCAAATAGTGGCAGCCGATGATGCTAATGAGTTACCGCAAATTAAATCGCTTAATTGAGACGTTTCCGCTGCACCAAACATGTTTTTTAATGCCTGAAAACAGCGTTCAAGGTATAAATTTTTAATGACAAGAAGAAGTTGGAATTGAACATTTATACAGGGTGGGCCATAATGTGTTGGCGGTTTAAATATTCAATTAAAAAAAACTACGAAACATAAAAAAATATATTTGTATTTTTAAAAAGTAGAAGCATGGGAATTTTTAAGACTTAAAAATAATGTTGTCCAAATGGCTTCCCTCGGCTGCTTGACACTCTTGGAACACGCTGCACTCCCGTGTACGGCTCCATGGCGACTAAATTTCTAGGAAGCGGTACAGCGAACAACATATCCCCCCGCCACAACGCGCCGCGCGTTATCGACAAATTGAAGAATTAAATCGCCAACATTCATATGGCCCACCCTGTACAAAAAAGAGAACAGTATCTTATAGTAGAACGACTGTCTCCCTCTCTAATCTGTAAAAATATATTCGGCAGACTTAATTGTCTATTACCTTGATCCTGAATCATAAATATACTAAATGCTAACATTAATATCTTCTTCAAGATAATTGTATGTCCAAAAATAGAGCAGAAAGTACAATTGTTATGGCTTAAAAATTTGTTGAACTTCTGTTCAGAAATAATTTAAAAAATTAAGAATTTTATGCAAACTGCTTCATTTTCATATTTGCCTGTGTTAAGTGGATGAGTCAAAAATGCGGGAATTACATACCAGGTGAGTTCAAAAAAAAAAGGAGAATTTTGCAATTTCCTGGGCTACATATATTCGACTTTCGATTACTATTTTTTTTATATAGTATATATGTATATAGAGCATGTTTGTTTGTGAGAGGCATACATAAGACAAGTGTTTTGCGTGTTCAGCTATTTTCTGCTATCGACAAAAATGGATCAAGGAATTTGCATCAAATTTTGTGTAAAAAATGGAATTAAGTGCTCAAAAACACTTCAAATGTTGACAGTGGCATACGGTGAGAGTACTTTGAGTCAAAAAAAAATGTTTACAAGCGGTACAAGTTTTTCACAGAAGGTCGAGAAGATGTAAATGCCGATGCTCGCTCTGGATGCCCCAGCACATCAGCAACCGATGAAAATGTTGAGAAAATGAAGAAAATTGCTATGGAGAATCGTCGAATCACAATTAGGGAAGTTGCTGAGGATGTCGGCATATCGGTTGGCTCATGCCAAGCAAACTTTTCGGAAATTTGGGGTATGAAGCGTGTTGCAGCGAAGTTCGTTCCAAAATTGCTGAATAATGACCAAAAACAACGTCGCATGAGCATAACTCAGGAATTGTTGAATGACGTCAACGATGATCCGGATTTGCTCATAACTGGTAACGAATCATGGGTATATGATTATGACATCGAAACCAAAGCCCAATCATCCGAATAAAAGAACCCAGAAGAGCCAAGACCAAAAAAAGCACGCCATGTTCGATCAAATGTCAAGATTTTGCTCACCATTTTCTTTGATTGCCATGGCGTAGTGCATCAGGAGCTCCTACCACAAGGTCGTACGGTAAGTAATGAGTATTACCTTGAAGTTATGCGCCGTTTGCGTGAAGCAATATGAAAAAAACGCCCGGAATTGTGGGAAAAAAATTCATGGCTTTTGCATCATGATAATGCACCTGCTCACTCATCTTTGCTTGTAAGAGATTATTTGGACAAAAACAACATCATTATCATGCCTCAGCCACCGTATTCACCAGGTTTGGCCCCTTGAGACTTTTTCCTGTTCCCAAGATTGAGGAGACCCATAAAAGGACGTCGTTTTGCAACGATTGAGGAGATAGAAACCGAATCGCTGAACACGCAAAACACTTGTCTTATTTATGTCTCTGACAAACAAACTAAACATGCTATATGAATAAAACCGTCAACAGTTCTTCGAGACGAGTGTACCAACATAAAAAAAAATTCTAATCGAAAGTCGAATGTACATAGTCTGCGAAATTTGAAAATTCATCTTTTTTGAGAACACACCTCGTAGGTCCCATTCAGTGAGTCTAAAAGTAGAATGTATGTAAACTCACTGAATATGAGGAGCTCTCTCATATGTCATCTATGGAATGTTAGGGAATTGGTTTTTTTTTTTGTGCTGATAGAGACCCTATGAAAATAAATGATATTATGAGGGAAATTCAAATAGGCGAACAAATCGGACATCTATTTTGGCGGTATCAGTAGTCAGATCGCATTAATTCATTTTAATAATAAACATTAAAAGAACATTAATCATAGTTATTATGGAGAACTTAATTTCTTAATAGGTTATTTATTTTTTACATTCTAATACCGAGATAAACATCTCTGTTTGCTGGAACATCAATAAAATACGAAAACTACTATCACAGAAATACCGCAATTATAAAATGGGTTATTTATTTACCCCCACTGCCTGTCAGTGCTCCCGGTTGGGCTGGTACAACAAACGGCCACAAACAAAGTCTCAAACACACCACAATTACAATTTCTGCTGAAAAATGGGCAAAGCAATTAAAATGTAAGTGGCTGCTGCCGATGATGTTGTTGGCAATAAGTATTACCGCACTTGTTTTTTTTAACATTACCAACTAATGTGGCCAACAAAAGCCGCCATATCCCCCCTTACAAACCGAGTGGAAAAAAAATTGTGAGTACAACAAAACTAATAAACAACAAATTAAAATAAATGTTAAAATCAACGAACGGAGTAACGAAAGCAACGAATTAAAAGAAAGAGCCAAGCAAAGGAAAAAAGATTGCTAATACTGGAAGCCAAGTAATACTAATATTTTTGCACTTTTTAAAGAAATTCAGTAAAAATAACAATTTTTTTAACTATAAAGACACGCAGAGAAAAACAAGTCACATTAAACAAGACTTGTTAAGCACGCGCTTAAATATAAGTGAACGTAGACAGTATAATAAGTGTGGTTACAGCATTGATCGTTTTGTTTTCCTTTGTTGGTTCATTAATTTTCTGACGCATAGATGGTACCAATAGTTTGAAAAAAATTATTTGGATGAAAAGTGGCAATCTTATAAAATATATGTTTTAAGTTTCAAGACGTCACGTTGTTTAGTATTTCTATTTGAGCCGCCAAAAGTAAACGATCTCAGCGAATTTGTAAACATGGAAAAAATTAGTTACCATTATGTAATTCAATAATTCCATTTTAAAGGTTTCTCAGTCCAACCAAGATTAAAGCCGAGCTAGACTCTACTCTAGGGGAGTCTGCTCTTTCGTTTACGACTGTAAAATATTGGGTAGCAGAGATTAAACGAGGCCGTACCGCTGCCAAGACGAACATAGTAGTGGTCGATCAATTAAGGTGTCCACGCTAGACACGGTTAAGAAAATCCCCATAACTGATCGTCGGCTGAGTTAGCTGAAATAGTAGGCATTTCAAGAAGCGCTATGCATCGTATATTAACCGAAGATTTGAACATGAGAAAGCCGCGCTTGCTTTCAATAGAGCAAACACAGCGTCGTGAACATGTTTCAATAGAGTGTTTGGCGATGTTTCACCGAAATAAAACTGAATTTTTGCGTCAATTTATGACGATGGATGGAACATGAATCCACCACTTCACAAAGGTACTTGCGACAAAAGAGCAGTCAGAGCAGTGGACTGGAATGGGAGAATCGCATATCCGCGCAGTGGCTTCGAGAGGTGATTATATTTGGCTCTTAGGGGCTATAACGGAACATGGACCGATATCGCTCATTTCCAATCGGTTTTTTACCTAAACAATCTGAACATACGTGAGAAAAAAATTACAAATAAACAATAGCGCAAAATGATATATAGTTGCAAATCCAGGTAGAGCTTTCTTCGGTATTAGGAGTTACCCGCTAAGCCATTTCCAAGTGATTGTTTCTTCATCGTATTATAGCAAAAGATGAAAAATGGATTCATTACAAACAATCCAAGGAAAAGAAAGTCATTGGGGCTGCCCGGTCATTCTTCTACGTCGCCGCCTCGGCCGAATATTCGCGCTGCGGAGGTTATGCTCTGTACTTGGTGAGACCAGGACGTTGTTACGAGGTGTTGACGCCAAACCAAACCATCACTGGGGATCGGTATCGATTCCAATTAATGCGATTTAGCCGAGCTCCACACTAGAACAATACGCAGAGAGGCACGAAAAAGTGATTCTCCAGCATGACAACGCTCGGCCTCACGTGGTCAAGCCCATTAAAACCTACTTGGAAACGCTGAAATTGGAAGTCTTACCCCATCCACCATATCCTCTAGCTATTGTGCCGTCCGATTATCACTTGTTTCATTCGATGACTCACGGTCTGGCTGATCAGCAGTTCCGCTAATATGACGACATCAAGGAATGGCTGGATTCGTGGATAGTTTCAAAAGATGAACAGTTTTAACGTGACAGAATTCGAATTTTGCCAAAAAGATGGGAAAAAGTAGTAGTAGTAGCGGTGGGCAATACTTTAAAGCAATCATTTGTAAACATGTTTTCATAATGAAGTTGCATTTTTATCAAGGAAACAGCGAGAACTTAATTCGCACCTACGCAAAAATGCGTCATTTTATGCTATATGCCATTATATGTAATATAATTTTGCATGGACTAATATAAGTGGCAAATTAGAACCTTGGGATTTCGTCGCTTTAACTGTACAGCTTTAACCAATTCAACTTTTTCTTGAATACTTGAATAACAAAAAATAAATTAAATTCTTTTAATATAAAGCAGTCCCACCCCGTCACTCTTATTGAATGGAATGTGGCTAATTTTAGAAGGGAACACGAAACGTGTAATTTTTTCAGGAAAAGACTGACAAAAACATGCCACTTTTTAATAGAACCGAAAATATCAATAATTTTAGCTGTATTTGTACACCCACCGATTATCCGTTAAAGAGTTCTGATAATATTCGAACAATTTTTTTTATTAACTATTGATAGCATTTTCCTCATTAGTACACCGGCTCCGCGTACACTCACATTTATCGATTTCCCGCCAACATAAATACAAATTTATAACCAAAATCGCTATCGCACTGGTATGATGCATTGTACTGGTATGAACAGCTGATTGGGATCGTTTCAAACTTGTTGCTGTTGGAGACCGGTAATTCTTGGCCACACGTTAGCGCTGTTCAACCATGGATCTGCCCAGTAATCCAAACATCTCATTTGTGATCGTAATATTTGCATTGGCTGCTGGTTGCAATGATATTCAGTCGATAGTTTTTTTTTTTTATTGTACACGAAGGCTGATGCAGTTGACATTCATTACCTATCTAGATGTCCTCGTGAAATATTCGAGCATTGGGTCAAACATGTTTGCCTTTCTAGTTGAGTGTTTCAATATTAAGACTTTTTATTTGTAACAATATTGCGGTTGCAGTTGTCGTTTTCAACAACAACTATGTGTATGAACTAAACAATATCATAGACAACAAACAGTTTATTCGATCTTTAATATCATGTAATCAAGTCTAGTTTATTGCTGTTGTTACACACCAAATGTTATTGTTGTTAGTTTGTATAATAATTCCGGCATTTGTAGCTAATAATTTGCATATTGAATAGTTTCGATTTGGACTCATGCAATTAATGGTAATGCCAATGTTCGAATTGAACACTTTGAAAATGTCATTATGTAGACAACAGACATAACATTAAACTTATGGATAATTTTCTGTCATTGAATACTTTATATAAGGAGGCTTTAAAGGGGCGGAGAATGACGCTTCGAAATAAATGTCATCGCCGTGAATTATTTGTAGTCATAGCGTTGTGATGCCGGCTATATAATAATTGCCAAATTAAAGGCATTTCATGGGCGTAAACTCATTGAATTTTAAAAGCTTTCCTATATGTTTTTCATGCATATCAGACAATTTTACTCAGTTGCTAAAACTTTAGCTTGTCTACTAGCAGTTTACCTATGATTTTATAATTGTGGAGAATAATAATTAATAAGGAGTTGTGACTGAAATATACTGAATATATTTTAATAATTATAATGTCATCAGGGGTGATGCTTGGGACATTTATAATGGACTTCGCACTTTCTTTACTGAGAATTTGTATCGATCCTTTGTTAACATGATTGTTGACAGAAATCCACCTATAAGAGAAATAATCAAAAATTACAGGATTTGACAGTATAATTCTAATATAAATTTCAACTTTAATAGCTCCAAAGCGAAGTGTAAGTAAGCCATCTTGGTGTTGCAAAGTCTGTTTTGTCAAGTATTCCCGCAAACAATTTCAAAATGTGTTCTGTTTGGCCCAATTACGAGCATTAAGAATTCCAGCCAGAAGGTCAGACGGTAAATAATTAATATTATCTAGACATTATGCAAAATTTGAGAGAGCAAACTCTCAATTACTAGAATTTTAGCTTGTCCACTCTAGATTGTATAAACAGTTTACTTTACCTGCCATTTTATAATTCTGGAAAATATTCAGTATTTTTGTACTAAATATATCTATACCGAATATTTCCATTTGGAAGGTCTTAGTCCAATTAATATTAAAGCCGAACAAGATTCTACTCTGGGGGAGTCTGCTCTTTCGTTTACGACTGTTAAATATTGGGTAGCAGAGATTAAAGGCGGCCGTACGAGCTGCCAAGACAAACCCCGTATTGGTTGGTATGGAATGATCGTCGGCTGATGATGCTTGAGCTACCTGAAATGATAGGCATTTCTAAAAGCGCTATACATCGCATATTTATCGAAGAAATGAGGATGAGAGAGCTGAGATGGGTGCCGCGCTTGCTTTTAATAGAGCAGCGTTGCGAAGATGTTACAGTAAAGTGCTTGGCAATATTTCACCGCAATAGAATTTTTGCGTTGATTTATAACTATGCCCGAGATATGGGTCTACCACTTCACACCTGAGATAAAGATGATATTAAAGCCGAGCAATATTCTACTCTGGGGGAGTCTGTTCTTTCGTTTACGACTGTAAAATATTGGGTAGCAGAGATTAAAGCCGGCCGTACGATCTGCCAAGACGAAGACCGTATCGGTTGACATATTGAGGTATCCACACCAGACAAGGTTAAAAAAATCAACAAAATGGTATAGAATGATCGTCGGCTGATGACGCGTGAGCTAACTGAAATGATAGTCATTTCGGAAAGCGCTATACATCCCATATTTATCGAAGATCTGAGGATGAGAGAGCTGTACGCTAGATGGGTGCCGCGCTTGCTTTTAATAGAGCAAAAACAGCGTCGCAAAGATGTTTCAGTAGAGTGCTTGACAATATTTCACCGCAATAGAGCTGAGTGTTTGAGTCGATTTATAACCGTGACCGAGATATGGGTCTACTATTAGACATTTCTACTATTTTACCCTTGGGACATGAGACCTGCATCGAGTAATTCAGAGCCTTTGTGACCTGCCCCACAGACCGCTAAATGTTCTCGAAGTTCCGGACATTAATGTCAGTTATTCTAGAAAAGTTCCTGATAAATATTTCAAATCAACGATCTCAGTACGGGCCTTAAGGGCTGCACTACAGAATTAATAATAAATTAAATTGTACGTGTTCTTACCTTCAAAATTGCATTCATTCATTCATAATTGTTGTTTAGAGTTCCATTCGAACTAGCCGCCGAACTTTTATCATGCTCCGATGTGTTGTGGTTGCAGCCCAAGCATAGCAACAGGTATGAACCTAACTAACCGCAAACACACAGAAACAGGTGTAAACAAAAACCAAAGCCTGGCTTAAAGACCACAAAAAAATCAAAACTCAGTCAACGCTGAGAGCTTAAGAAGAGCAGACGGAAGTTGGGGGATACCCAAATACCTACAAAGGTGATATCAAATATCGAACGTGTTAATTAAAAGCGATAGCATAATAAATGAATAGTAAAAACAAAAACGAAAAGCATAGGAGGAGGAAACAACAAAATAAAATTTCAATTGAAAACAGAGCGCAAGAAAATCAAAATATCGAAAGAAAACGATTTGAAATGAAATTCGAAGCTAGCTAACCGTTACGGGGAAGGTTTTGAAAACGTGTACAAGTGAGAAACGTGTGTTGCCAACTAACAGTGCGATTCGAAGATAAGAAAGTGTTTTCCCATCATAGTTTCCTATCCGAAATACAATTTGCAATTTATCTTAGCCCACAGGCAAATTTCTGTCAGAGAGTGTTTTACTTTTACTGCCTTTTGCTGTTTTACTCGTGAGTCCGTCAATCCACCGTCACATACACCACACCTGTGCCCGCAAAAGTATCTGATTTCTTGTGTTGTTGCTGCTGCAATTTCAGTGCCTACCTAATTGCTTATCGGTTTCGCAAAAGAAGAGAAAAAAAGAGAAACAACGGAAAAGCTATGAAAATGCTTTGCAGCAGCAATGGAAAAATGCTCAAGCAAAAAAGTGAAATTATATACCGCTTATGCAGTGGTCAGAGACGCAGCGGCCTTTGGCCGATTGCCATTATCTTGTATGCGGCACTGGTGCTGCAACTAATCGGAAGTTCAATGGCTTTTACCATACTTTCGCCCTTTAGCTATACTTCGCTGAGTTTTAAGAATCTTTTGAACAGTGTCCTGCTCTCCAGCAATGCCAATTTGGCCGGTGGCGGAAGGAATTTAAAATCGGATGTACTCGAAGATGCATCATTGATAACGGTAAGTTTCATGAAATAGCAAAAGAGTGTGAAATTGTGTTAAAAGGAAATGTAAGGAAAATAAACAAAAAAAAAAAAAATGAAGAAAAAGTAGGGTATACGAGTACGTAGCGGATTATGTAGCTGTGCCGGCTTCGTTATGGCCGAGAAAAATACGTTGCGTGATGTGATGTTTTTGGATGCATATTAAAGTAATTGGAATTTATGTTACACCGACGATAATATGACGAACGGGAGATGGTTTAAAGTGCTATTTAAATTGAAGAAAAAGAGAATAAAACACATCCTTACACGAAAAAAAAACAAAAAAAAAAAATAAATAAAATAAAAATGAAAAAATATATTCCCTAGTATAAAACGTCCGTAATTTATGAAATCTACGGCAACAAACTAGATGAGAATTGTTTTCATTTAATACATTCGTGAATTGCACTAAAGCTTTTAACTACTTGGTTATTAAATCGGGTTTTCCTATCAAATCTACTGGAGATTTCGATAGAAAGTGTATTAGGAAATGTTGTACAAGAATCAGTTAAAATAAAGGGTGTCCCAACAAGAACGCAGGATTTAAATTTTAAATAAAACACAGATATTTAAAAAAAAAATCGTGAAACTTTATTATATCATAAAGTAGACAGAATGAGGTTATGTATGGAACAACACATCGGGCAGATGGCCGCCGCGGCTTTGCTTGCAAACACGCGATATTTTAATGAAATTTTCAATGACCGTTTTGCATAAATGCTGCGGTATTTCATTAATGCAGCGTACAATTTCCTTTTTTAAGGCTTGAGTCGTCGTCGGCTTATTTGCGTCAACCATCGACTTCAAAAAACCCCAAAGAAAAAACTCTAATAGTGTTAAATCGCACGATCTAGGCGGCCAATTCTGGTCTCCAAAACGCGAAATAACACGACCGGGAAATGACTGATGCAGCAATTAAATTCTTTCTCTGGCTGTATGACATGTGGCGCCATCTTGTTAAAACTACATGACCTCCATTATTGTCGGTCTTCAATGATATGATTTTAGTTCTTAATCCAGTTCAAGATGCTCTTCTATTAACAATTATTTATTATTGATAAAAAAGCATAATTTAAGAAATAGTGAAATTGTTTATATTGACAATGCTGACTGGACAGATAACTATTTCGGTATTTGCCAAAATACGATATTCAGCGCCTTTAACTGTTTGTGCTTTCTCCAAAATCGTGGCCACCTTAAAGGTCTATAACTTCACAAAACAATTAAGAATTTTTGCCCACCGGTACGAAGATGTCCTCAAAGAAGAGTACAAGTCAAATATAATTGAATTTCAAAAAAAGCTTCTTTTTAAATTACCAAAAAAAAGTTTTTTTTTTTAATTACGAAGGTTAAAGATTGTGCTTTAAAAGCACAGAATGTTTTTCCCAGTTCTATATTTTCCCCTACATTCGATTCGGGGAATGCTATTTATTGTAATTTGCAACAAAACCAAGTAATATTACTTTGTTGTCATCTTAAAGTTAATTTCATTATGCATTTATAAGTGAATTCAAATTTGTTTATACATTCTGTTGAAAAAGTATGAAAGTATGAAAAGATTATCTTACGACTAGCTGAAAGTACAGTTAAATGAAACGGTTTGGTTATTCAGGAACAAACCCAATTTTGGAAGACAATCCTACTTATTTGAAATATTTCTAAAAGTTCATACTGTTGAATTTTCCAAAAGATGTTGGATATTCAATTTATTGTCGTTCTTCATCAAAATCAATCATTCAAAATCTTTTTCTATTAGGAATTATTTATTATTGATAATAAAATGTAATTCAAAAACTTGCGAAATTGATTATACTGACAAGACTGGCTGGACGAATAACTGTTTCAGTATTCGCCAAAATTCCATCTTCAGTGCCCTTAACTGTTTGAGCTTTCTCGAACATAATGACCATCTTAAGGCTCACAAAACAATTAAGAAGTTTTGTCCACCAGTACGAAACTGTTCTCCAAGAAAAGCACAAGTCAAATATAATTCAATTTCAATAAATATATGTTCTTTTTTTTTAATTACGGCGAGTAAAGATTGTGCTTCAAAATCAGCGCAAAAAATATTGCAGAATATTTTTCCTAATTTCTATATTTACCCCTACAAGTCCAAAATTCTCACATTTCCTAATCATTCGATCATTGTTGTTTATTGCAATTTGCAAATAATATTAGTTTGTTGGCATCTTAAAGCTAATTTCATTATATATTCATAGCTGAATTCAAATTTGCTTATGCATTTTGTTAAAAAAGTGCTGGGAATTGATGATTTTATAAGCCCTTTTAAACGAATTGCTAGAATTCTTATTATCGTTAAGTTGCGACAATAGTCCACTGTATTGATGCGGATTTTGAGCTTGATCTATACAGGGGAAGGAATCATCCGACGCCATGCACTATTAAATGACATTGATATAATCGGGTCTTAACTATCACAAAATATTTCAGTAGAAAAACAAGCTTCATCCACATGTTGTGCATGCAAAGAGAGCGTTATCGCCACATCCATTTGTCTTGTAATGAACCCTGGTTTGTCGTCTATGATACTGTATACGCACATAAAATTGAATTATTGTAACCCAAAAAATGGGCAAAACCATTGTTAACCAAATTTACAAAATATCTGTTGAAGTTAATTCGACACTATATGGCATCGGGGTCTACTTTTTTAAATTAGTTGTAGCAGATGTACCAAACTATTTGTGTAAAATTATCGCCGATTTTTTAGACAACAGCGAATTTGCGGTTTCGATTGGGCAGAGTATCTCGTAGTTCAAAAGTATTGTGGCAGGACTACCTCAAGAATCAATGTTATGACCAGCAATCGATCTAAACTACAGATTTCAAACCTCCTAAAAAAGTTGGCATTGCTTATTGCAGACGCAACGGCGACAAGCAAGTTAACGAACGCCCTCTTAAAGAGCAGAGTATCTCGTCGTTCAAAAGTATTCTGACAGGACTACCTCAAAGATCAATTTTAGCACCAATTTTGTACTCGATCTATACTACGGATTTTAAGCTTCCTAAAGAAGTTGACATTGCTTATTGCAGACGATACGGCGATCAGCAAGTTAACAAACGCCTTCTTAGAGAAAATGGAAAATTAAAATCAACACGTTCACAAAACCCAAAGCATAATTTTTCTTTTCAACAAATCTCCGAAAAGAATCCCGGCGAGACCAATATACTTTGAAGGCAACATCATAGAAACTTGAAATGATGTAGGTGTTATAAGGTATTTTTCTTTCGCTTCACCAATATGGCAAAAAATTCTTTGAAACAAGTGTTTAAAAAGGATTTTCAACAAACATTGGAGGTACCGCATTTCTGTGCTACATGAGGCAACAGGATACGCACTCTTTAACGATTATTTTAAAAGATTAAATAAAATATAATAAAATAATAAAATAAAATTCTCTATTCTCCTTTTTCCATAATAACAGAATATAACGATTTATAAATAACTTAATACGGGGAGTTTATCAAACTGAAAATTTGTGTTTATAAGTGATCATCTTCGCAGATAATCACTGTATGAACAGTAATTTTCACTTAATGTTTGCATTTGCTATTTATTTTTGTTTTGTTTAACCTTTTTACCTTCCAAATAGATTGTGTACGACGCCGTAAATGGTATTGTGGAAGAAGCTTTTGTGTCAACTGAATCTTAAAGAGAAACAAATGCAAATCCTTGTGCAAAATTGTGCTCAAAGTTGTTCTTTGAAAACCAGGCTATCGAGCACGGCGTCAGAATGAGATTTATGGATTGTTTTGAACACTTTCTTGAGTAGCAGTAATGTTTCAGCCGATCTTGTAGTACGTTGTGGTCCATGCGTGGCCCTATAAGCTACAAAACCCTTTTTCTTCGAAATCATTCACTACACGATAAATTGTACGTCTTGTTGGCACGTTGTTTCTCCCAAAAATTTCACGTAACTCTCTCATCGTCACAGTAATCGATGATTGATTTTGATGTTTTAGCGATTGAAACATGTTGGTTTATCGAATATTTTTCCATATTCAATATGCCACGTCTCTACTACACGACTGATAAAAATGAACTGTCAAAACTAATGTTTATCAAAATGGCGGCAAAACAAGATATTATACCTTCCCGACGGACACCCTGTATTATATGCCGCCGGAGAAAATAATTCCGAGCGCTTCGATCTTCTGCGCTTCTCCGCAATTCCTGCTACCAAGCTTCGAGCCTACAATCGGTGACCATTCGTACAAAATACAACCTTAGGAATATTTTCTAAAAACCGCGATGTCAATTCAGACACACCCGAAAATAAAGGGATATTATTAATATAAAGATACCTTCCAAGGATATGGAATTTATTTCCGAAATATTTATTACCTCCTTTTCTACAAATCCTCTGCATATATTCCAATTTGGTTGTTGCAGCTGGCTTAACAACACCAGCTTTAGACACAACAACTATTATTGACTCGATTAACAGCAGAGTTTTTTTTTACTGTAACATTTCAAATATTTATCATTCATATTCGATACATCATAAAATTAACAAATGCTAAGAGGCGTAATGTGTATGCTCGATTTTAATAAATTTGTGAGATTATCTAAAGTCTGTTATTACTTAAATACCATTCATTTATGACATAATAGTGATTGTCGGTTTGTGTTTTCAAAACATAACGCTATCTGTGTTAGCGGTTACCAACAATTCACTTCAACCAGATTTATCATACATTTACAATCAATATTTTGAACAATCACTTTCACAGAAAAAAATGCTTAACGCTGACACTTCATGAGCCACGTGCTTGTTTAGGCAAATGAACTTTATTGTCGCGAAACAAAGAAAATCAATCGTAGGAATTTTGCACATTTTGAAAGCCTTGTTAGCCTGCAACAGGCACTAACGGCTTTGTCATTTTTAAGTTACTTTCCATTAAGATTGAACGCTGTCAATGCAATGACAGCGACTACGTCGTTGGATTGGCGGGCTCATGGAGTTTTAGTCGCTATGAATCACTTCGACGGGAAGCGTCGCGCATTTTCCGTGCGCGCATTTTACGAGAACTTTCGTTCATATATTGCTACTAGGCGACTATATTGTGTTGAATATGGACTACGGCGAATTAGTGAAGCTCCGAGTGCTAATTTAAATAAAATATGGGTAAAGCGTTTTGAAGAGACCGGTTCAACATTTAAACCACAAGCAAATGGTCGCCCATGAAATCTAGGACCGAAGACAATGTTGAGAGAGCGATAATTGTAAGACAGACGATCTCTTGTGGATTTCCTCGTACTGACTCCATAGTACGAGGAAATCCACAAGAGATCGTCTGTCTTACAATTATCGCGACGAAGTTTGTAACGAATTTTAACATTGGATCTTAAACTGCATCCATATAAGCTGCAATTAACACAAGAATTGAAAGAGTCTGACTTCATAGCAAGGCTCGCATTTGCTAATGAAATGCTTAACCGATTTTCCAATTTTGACAATATACTTTTCTCTGACGAGACTCATTTCCTTATGAATGGGTTCGTAAACCGTCAAAATTGTCGTTACTGGAACAGTGAAAATCCTAAAATCAAACACCAGAAACCATTGCATAGTCCTAAAGTGACAGTATGGCCAGCAATCTCTGGCAGAGGAATAATTGGTCCTTTTTTCTTCGAAAATGCGCGGGGCCAAAACGTCACGGTTAATACGGAACGCTATGTTGAGATGTTGGACGGATTTTTGGCTCCAGAAATTTAAAGTTCAAGAAAAGTGAATTCCAGAACTTGGTTCCAACAAGATGGAGCTACCTGTCACACATCAAATGACTCCATGGCGGTGGTGAAGCAAATGTTCCCTGGCAGACTGATTTCGAAAAGAGGTGATATCCCATGGCCCCCACGTAGTCCAGACTTGACGCCTCTTGACTTTTTTTTTTGTGGGGATACCTCAAACACTAAGTCTACAGTAATAATCCAAGAAACATCGTTCAGCTCAAGGAGAATATCAGTGGTGAAATGGCGGCCATTACACCAGTATTACTGAAGAAAGTTTTCAATAATTTTCGTTTGCGGTTAGAGGAGTGCCGTCGTAGAGAGGGTCACCATTTAGATGATGTTATTTTTAAAAAATAAACTCCATTTATTACTCTACAATGCCTTAGATTTATTTTAACCATACCTTTTGTATTTATTTTTTAACCTATTTTTTAAATAGGCACGTTCTATTGCGCCACCATGTATTTAGTTATTTTAATGGTAAATAAAATAAGACAAAGACATATTCTTAAATATTCCTGAAAAGAATACCGCAATTGCCAAGCAAGCTCCAAAAATGGAATTTTTGTCAAGCTGCTTTGTATTTTTGCTGTTTATGAAAATAGTGATCAAATATGGTACAGTGCATTTAGAGATATTTTAGATTGAAATTGATTTTTTGTTGAGAAATAACACATATTCGGAACAAGCTGCATTCGCCGTTGTAACATCTAAAAAGACAGTTTAGACTATTGCTGTTAAAGTTTTGTAAAATTTTGTTATCTTTCAAACAATAAAAAGATGTTATACATTCCTGAACAAGTTATTCTGCAGTTGGCGGAAGAGTAATCATATTTTTTTCTAAAATTGCTGCAAAAACCTCTATTTTCCACTAATTTTGAATTGACACTTCCACCATATTTAACACACAGATGTTATTGGGTAGATTTTTTTTATGGTTTAGTTGAAATTTTAATGCCTTTCGAAAACATGTTTTCTGAAATAATTCGGACTCTTATTTGCTTTACATCGCTAAATCGCTAATCTCCGGAGATATGAAGAATAATCGGGACATTTGGGTATATTTTATTGCAGATTTTTGTTAGGGGCTAACCGACGATATTATTGTAATCGAGCCAAAAACGGCAGCATAATAAAAATTTGTCAAACCTGAGGTACCGCAAGTTGGACCCACAGTGCGCGGTTTTAATTATACAGTACGAGGCGAGGTCCCCAACATTTAAAAACGTCCGTGTCTCCAAAATTATACAAAATATTAAGAAGTCGCTTAATACTTCATCGTTTTTTCCATTTACTTCCACCGTGCATTGAAAGTACTTTCCGTAAACATTCTGTTCGCAAGCAATACTCGTCTCTTAATCTTCAGGCTGACATCAATGATTTT
Organism: Philornis downsi; assembly: GCA_019455685.1. NCBI lineage: Eukaryota > Metazoa > Arthropoda > Insecta > Diptera > Muscidae > Philornis > Philornis downsi. The sequence continues at coordinate 112,792 of JAHXMU010000089.1, read as the reverse complement.
ACTCCTGGTGGAACAAAACTAGGCAAAGTCATTCACCACTCCAAGATTGCAGTTGCCAACATTCACGTAGTTTCTCAAACGTGTAGATTCTATGTTCATCGAAACAAATAAATTAGTTTTGTCTTCGTTTACTATCAAATCCATTTCTGTTGACTCATTCTCAATGCTTGAGAAGACTACAGTAACATCTTGTAATTTTCTGTTAATGATGTCTGTATCATCATAATCATTCCTTATAACCATCTCCGAGAGCCATGCAAAATAGGAATAGAATATCTTAAACATGATCGCACGCTATAATGTGACCCCGTCTAAATCCTCGCCTCGTATAAAATGACTTAGAAAGATGTTTACCAATTTTTATCGAAGACTTTGATCTCGCTTTGGGCTGGCAGTGGAGACTAGTAGCTCTCCATCGATGTTTTGACAAAAGGATAGTCCTGATCTATAACCTTTGCTTGCAAACATGAAAACATTTCTTGAATGAAGATGAGTTGAATCACTTTTTGTTTGTGGGAAATGATTTAGTTTCTTTGCGGATACAAAATTCTGAATCATTGGAAAGTCAAACATGTTTTCACGTTGATTTGACATAACTCAGTGTTAAATCGACAATATTGATAGTTCAAAAGAGTTTATTTTTAAACAAAAACCTTTTCAGTCCCGGTTTAACACCGCACGCTTTGCATTTAATGCATTGCCTTAATATTGATTAAAAGATGTTGCCATTGTAATATCATCAGCGAACGTTCTTAAACTTAAACTTAACTTAAACTTAAACTTAAAGAAACTCTATGAATCACTCCCCAACTAATAATACAAACTTCCGTGGCACAAAAATCGCAAAAAGGATAATATTTTCCAGAAGACGTTGGAAAGACGTTTTTCTGAAAAAGTTGTTTTTTTAATTCAAAAACTTCCGAAATTTATTATATTGACACAACTGGCTGGACGGATAACTATTTCAGTAGTACCAATACCGTCTTAGCTGTTTGTGCTTTCTCGAACATCATCGCCTTCTTAAGGGTCCATAACTTTACAGAATAATAGAGAAGTTTTGCCCACCGGTACGAAAATATTCCCAACGAAGAATACTACTCGATTTAAAAAAAAGTATGTTTTTTTTTTTTTTTTAATTATGGTCAGAAGGGAATATTGCAGAATATTTTCCCCAAATTCTGTATTTCCCCTACAAGCCTAAAATCCTCACATTCCTAAATGATTCGATCAATGTTATTTATTACAATTTACAGCATAAAGAATAATACTACTTTGTCATCTTAAAGTTAATTTCATTATACTTTCATAGCTGAATTCAATTTTGCTTACACATTCTGCTAAAAAAAAAAATACTGGGAATGAATCATTTTATAAGTCTCCTTAAGCGAATTGCCAGAATTCTTATTATCGTTAAGTTGGCTCAATATTCCCCTCCACTTACGCGGATTTTGAACGTTATCTGTAATTAAAATTAAATTTGTTTACTGTGCTCACTTTTGTGAGTTCATCTCATGTGTGGTTTGCGATTTTCACAATGGATAAGAATACAGAGCAAAAAGTTTGTCTTAAATTTTTTTCTTGCAAATGGAGTTTATTGATTTGAATCGCTAGAAATATTACAAAAAGCGTGCGATATATGGTGTCTACCATAAATGTCTTTAACTCAATTGTTTATGTGATTGTTCGGGTATAAAACTCATTGCTGCTGAACTAGATCCGAAGTGCCAGAATTTTCTTCATAAACAAAATGTCGCAAATGTGTTTATAAGTTTAATATGCAACTTCAACAACCTTGGAAATGGGGCCATTCAATTGAGGCGAACCCGAAAAAATCGCGTCAGAGTCGATCGTCTAAAGTCAAGATAATGTTAACTATTTTCTTGGATTGTTGCAGTATTGTGCACTTGGAATTCTTTCTAGCAGACCAGACGGTAAATGACGGTAATGATTATTGGGGATTTATGCGGCGTTTCATGTTGCAGGTTCGTCAAAAAAGTCTCGATTTGTAAAAAGGAAACTCATGGGGTTTGTCCCACTGTAATGTTCGATCTCACAAAGATTGTCTTTATGAACAAACTTCTGGGCAAAAAATCAACAAATATCTCTTTCTGAAATTGAAACAACCACTTCGAGGTATATGTTCGGTAGAACATATAAAAAAAAATTCGAAGTGAGAACTGAAGTCTTTATTGAAAATGCATTTGAAAAACAGTTTGCTGATTGGATTATGTTTTCAGAATGGCCTACTTTGAAGACGGTACAATAAGTTTGAGTGAATAATAAATATCTTTTTGTTTTATTGACCAAATGTATGCTATTTTAATACAACCCTATAAACTTAAATTAAAATTACGAGGTGTGTTTAGAAAAATATGGTGAATTGTAATTTTTCTCAAAAAATATTTATTTGTTCATCAATTTCTATTTTATCTCTTTCAAAATAGTCCCCCTCAGATATAACACACTTGCACCAATCCTCGAAGCAGTTCTGATATGCACTTTTTGGTATGTTCTTGAGCTCTTTTAGCGATTCGGTTTTTATCTCCCCAATCGTCGCAAAACGCCGTCCTTTCAAGGATCTCTTCAATTTCGAGAACGGAAAAAAGTTTCAGGGGGGCAAATCTGGTGAATACGGTGGCTGAGGATGATGACTGTGGTTTTTTTTGTCCAAAAAATCTCTTACAAGCAAAGATAGCTGAGCGGGTGCATGATGATGATGCAAAAGCCACGAATATGTTTCCACAATTCCGGGCGTTTTCTTCGTATCGCTTCAGGCAAACGGCGGATAACTTCAAGGTAATACTCCTTATTTACTGTACAGCCATGTGGTTCGTCATGGTAATCGAAGAAAACAGTGAGCAAATCCTTGACATTTGATCGAACTTGGCTTGTTTTTTTTCGGTCTTGACTCTCCTGGACTCTTCCTTTGGGACGATTGGGTTTGGTTTCGATATCGTAACCATATACTCATGATTCGTCACCAGTTATGACATTTTTAAGCAAATCTGGATCATCGTTAACGTCATTCAACAATTCCTGAGCGATGCTCATGCGACGTTGTTTTTTGGTCAAAATTTAGCAATTTTGGAACGAGATTCGCTGCAACACGCAACTTACAAATATTTTTTTGACTCAGAAGTACCCTCATGTCAAATGTTTTCGAGCACTTAATTCCATTTTTTTCCAAAATTTGATGCAACTTCTTTGATCCATTTTTTCGATAGCAGAAAATCGTCGAACGCGCAAAATACTTGCCTTGTTTATGCCTCTCACAACCAAACTAAACATGTTATATGGATGAACCGTCATCATATCTCTTACATAAAAAAAAAAATTTAATCGAAAATCGAATGTACTCAGCCCGCGAAATTTGAAAATTCACCATATTTTTTGAACACTCCTCGTATATTTCAAAAATTCTACCTGTAGCTCAATAGATGACATAATCCAAAGTACTTACTATACAAGTTTTCTTCAAAATTTTCGATCAAAAATATCCATTACTTGTAAATGATGTGAATTTCCAACTACGTCAACTATGCTGACCGGCATAAAGCTCACCGAAGCATGGCTGGCAATAACAGAAAATTGAAGAAAAAAACATCATTTCAATCTTCTATACTTAGATCTGTATATGCCTGTTGTGTTCAATTAAATTTTTTCAATTTCTATGACCTTTTTTTTACTAACAAAAAAGAACTTTCAGTGAGAGTTTTCTTTATTGGTAAACAGATTTTCCTAGATTTATTTCATTTGTCATAGAAATTAAAAAAAGAAAACAAACGATGCGACAACAGACGCATCGGTGCTTAGAAAATAATTGGAACGTAACTAATTTGTTACAATAAAAATTAGCACATCATCACCGTCAGTGCCAGTGACATTACATTCATCTTCATTAGATTTGTGTGTGCGAGGCTACGGCTTGAGTTGAAGTTACAATTTTATTGAAGAAACAAAATTTCAATTTATCGTTTTGTGTGTGTTTTGAATTTTGTTATTTGTCTATTTGAAGTTTACCTTATTTATATTTCGAAATTGTTATTGTAGCCCCGGTGTAAAATGTTAATATTTATTTTGTGTGCTGCAAAATAATTACGCATAATTAGGTAAAACAAGCATAGTGTTCGAAAGCCGGTATTCTCTTTTCTTCATTGGCGATGTCGCACATATAGATTCACCATGCACTTTAATTTAAATAAAAATTTACTTCCTTTAAACTGCAAACATAATGTTGTTGTCTCTTCTAGTTGAATTACAAAATAAGACATTACATCTGCAACTTTACCGAGTTAAACTCAATATCCGATACGAGTTTTTATTATCAACTTAAGCCGCAATAAAGTAAAATATTTATATTTTAACAGGTTATTAATTTTTCGGTTTCAAAAGTAACGTTTGATAAAACATACATTATAATACTTGGACCTTGCTATTATGTACGAAATACAAAGTCATTTAAATGACCCCTTTTGGATTGGTTGCAGCAGTGTATCCATATGAGGTAGTTTTTGACCACTTTTTCCCTTATAACGGACGGTATCTCGACGATAACTTGACGAATGTTAGTTTTAAAATGTTCCAACGTTTGGGGATTATCCACGTAAATATGGCCTCTGATGTAGCCCTACAACAAAAAGTTAACGACGTCAAATCCCATGACCTTGCTGCTGGCCAATTGACGTCCCCAAAACGTGGAATTATGTTTTCTGCAAACTTCTTATGCAATAAAGCCAAAAATCGGTCATGTTGTGTGGCTCGTGGCACCGTCTTGTTGAAACCACACATATCGTCCAGTTCACAGTCGTTAATTGCAGGCCAAAAATAGTCTGATATCATACGGTTATAGCGCTCTGAATCGATGGTAATGGTTCCTCCAGTACAATTTTCAAAAAATACGGCCCAATGACACCTCCAAACCATAATGCTCACCAAACAGTCACTTTTTCCAGATGCAAAGGCTTTTCCACAATCACTTCTGTGCTGTCCGAACCCCGTATGCGACAATTTTACTTGCTCACGTAACGATCGAGTGAGAAATGAGCTTCATCTTTAAAGAAAATTTTGTTCGAAGGATCAGCATTGAAAGCCTGCTGCTGTAGCATCAAATAAATGTGCCTATATCGTTGTGAATGATCACAATGAGCTGTTAGATAGACCCAATTGCTGATTCGTATTATCCGCCACACTTTCACAGAAACGATATTTTCGACAGTACATATATTGCGATGCGATGATGCACAGGCCTAACCATATCTGTAAAGCTTTCAGTCTCTTCAAATTTCTTTATAATTTATTGCACAGGAGGTCGATTTTTTGCACAGTAGGTCGATTATGACGACCACAATCACACCGTAATGCACGAAAAGTGTCTACTTTCGAATCACCATTTTTATATTAACATTTAAAAGCGTTAACATTTAAAAGCTTAATCTTTGTTAAAGCGTTCTTCTGTTATAAACGATTCATATTCATAAATGGCAAACCTTTCACTAAATAAACAACACTTCAGATGACAGGTATTTAACAGCTGACAGTCTTGGTAACAGCTGACTGCGGTTTTGAAGCCACTAAATGGATAACCCTACAATAGAAAAATATAAAAAACAAATTCAACAGCACATTTAGCTACTTTCAGTATGAGACCAGCATATCGCGTGTTAAGCTCAAGTTAACTAACACAGAACTTCATTGCAGAGCATAACAACTTCCTAATAGAATTCTAGTTTTCACTGCCCGCGTCGTCATCGCCATGGCCGTGGCTTTTACAAAGCCATAAAATAAATTTCTTTATGTCTTACTCTTTACCTGAGGTTCATAATGAAGTGGTGTGGTCATTGAACTTCTTGCTGATGTTTAGTTTTAAAACACCATCAGCGAGTACAGAAGTGATCAGCCAGCCAGTCATGCCCTTCATACCATTCGGTGAAGAAACAGTGGCAGTAAAATATAGCAAACACTAATGAAGGTACCCCGCACAATGTTAGTAAAAATTAAACAAAAGAATCATATATATAACTAAAAAATTGTTGACTATGTAAAAAAATATCAATAGAGAAGTGTGTGAGAAATAAATGGACACAGACAGCTAAGTTTACGATGATAAGGAATCAATGAATGTCACCAAAAATATTAGAAAAAAAAAGAATGAAATTTCACAGAAAGCGCGTCACTATCAATACAGAGAATTAAGAATACAAAAAAATTAAGCTGGCTAAATTGAGTCACATAGTTTCTTGGGATATTTAGGTGTACGACATTTAAAATGTTGAAATAACCGAGTTTCTTTCCGGTATCACCAAATGTAAATCAACCATTTTTCAGTTTCAAAATGATAGTTAAATAAAACACGCATAAAGCTATGTTTTTGATGAAACTTTTATTTCATTATAATGCTTGGACCTTGATGTGATAATGTCATTTCAACGACCGCCTCCTAATAGATTGCAGCAGTGAATCTCTAGATGCAATGACTGTTCCACAATCAATTTTGGGTTCTCTGAGCCCCATATGCGGCAATTTTACTTGTTGCCGTAACCACCAAGTGAGAAATGAACTTCATCGCAGAATTAAATTTTGTTCGATTGAAAGCCCACGTTTGAATCACCATTTTTGTGTCCCAACAAGAACGCAAGACAGTCAATGGTGTTCGATATCGTGAAATGATAACCAGTTTTTTCGTGTCTAGAATTGAAGAAATGAATGTGGAGAGCATGTGGTTTCAACAAGACGGCGCCACATATCATACAGCCAGAGAAACAATTCAATTGCTGCATCAGTCATTTCCCGGTCGTATTATTTCGCGTTTTGGAGACCAGAATTGGCCGCCTAGATCATGCGATTTAAAACCATTAAACCTTTTTCTTTAAGGTTTTTTGAAATCGATGGTTTACGCGAATAAGCCGACGACGACTCAAGTCTTAAAAGAGGAAATTGAAAATTTCATTAAAAGATCGCGTGTGTGCCAGCAAAGCCGCGGCGGCCATCTGCCCGATGTGTAGTTCCATACATAACTTCATTCTTTACCATATAATAAAGTTTCACGATTTTTTTTTTTTTTTTTTGTTTTTGAAATACAGGGTGGGCCATAAGAGTGTTGGCGGTTTAAATGTTCAATTAAAAAAAAACTACGAAACATAAAAAAAATATATTTGTATTTTTAAAAAGTAGAAGCATGGGAATTTTTAAGACTTAAAAATAATGTTGTCCAAATGGCTTCCCTCGGCTGCTTGACACTCTTGGAACCGAAGTCGCAAATTTTGGAAAACTCGTTGAAAAGTTGTTCTCGGTATTTTGTTACTTTCCTGAATAATGTTCCTCTTCAACTGCTCTAAATTGGTCGGATTATTCTCGTAGACTACCGATTTGAGGTAGCCCCATAGAAAATAATCGCATGGAGAGAGATCGGGGCTACGTGGGGGCCATTCAATATCTCCCCTTTTCGAAATGAGTTTTCCAGGAAAAACATTTTTCAACAGCTCTATGGATACCCTAGCCGTATGACATGTGGCCCCATCCTGTTGAAACCACATCCTCGAGGTATTGCCTTGAAGTTCTTGCAAAGCTGGCACCAAAAAGTCTGCTGGCATGTTGCAATAATTGTTCACTCTAACCGTCATCGCATGCCCTCTTTCGTCCTCAAAAAAGTATGGTCCAATAATACCGGTTGACGTTATCCCAGCCCCCACGACAAGCTTAGAGCTGTGAAGTGGACGTTCATGCAAGCGTCGGTGATTAGTCTCGGACCAGAACCGACAATTTTGCTTGTTCACATGACCATTAAGGTGAAAATTGGCCTCATCACTAAAAATCACGTTGTTGAAATTGTTGAACCGCTCAAGCATCAAATTGACAAAGTTAAGTCGGTTATTGGCATCATCGGGTTTTAATTCTTGGACTATCTGAATCTAATAAGCCTTCAAATGCAAATCACGTTTCAAAATTCGTCGTAAAGTTGTTCTTTTGACATCCAAAGACTGACTTCTCTTACGTGTTGACTGTTGCGGATTTCGCTGAACTGAAACACGAACACGCTCCACAATGTCGGCTGATCTTGCAGAAACTGGGCGACCACGAACCGAAATTGGTACTGTTGAGCCGGTTGTTTCGAACATTCTGATCCATTTTCGTATCACATTGGCGCTTGGAACTTCACTTAAGTCGTGTAAACCGTGTTCATGCCGATACAAACGTCGTGCAGTAATCACTGATTTATTGTTTTCGTAATACGCTCGGACACAAAATGCACGCTGCACTCCCGTGTACGGCTCCATGGCGACTAAATTTCCAGGAAGCGGCGCAGCGAACAACATATCCCCCCGCCACCTCGCGCCACGCGTTACCGAAAAATTTGAAGAATTAAATCGCCAACACTCATATGCCTGTATCTGTGTTTTATTTAAAATTTAAATCTTGCGTTCTTGTTGGGACACCTTTTAGTAAGTTTAAACTATTCGTAAATGGCAAATACGAGTAAATAACACTTCAGATGACAGGTATTTAACAGCTGACAGCTTTGTCAGACCGGCGGTTTTGAAACTACTAAATGGACAACTCAAATGGATAACAAAATGGATATTATGGGAAACAAAGTTGCAGCCAAATAAGAACAGACTTCAGGAATATTCCAAAAATATGACAAAATAAAAAACCTACACTTTCTTACAACTTGTGCGAACTGCAATGCAGTTTTTAAATCCAGAACTGAATTTCTAAAACTAACAATCAAAATGAAAAAAACTGCTTACATGTAATCTATGAGCATTAGTTTGTGTATTATAGAGTATGTAATCGTTAATTCAGTAACATACACGGTTGAAATGGTAAAAGTGCCAACCTCATTGGCAACCCTTTCATTTTATCGCAATAACAGCTACCGTGAAATTAAAAGGCAACAAAAACGCAAACTAAACCTAATTCATATTAAAACCCCTCTCGTTATATGTGATTAACAGTAATTGTCATTGGGTTACTAATGTAACCCATAAACAGATTTCCAGCAGAAAACTTCAAAAGAGAGAGAAAAAAAAGAAAAAAAAAAAAGAAAAAACCGTCACAATGCAAAAATGCGGAATTGATTTCATAATATTTGCATTCAAAATTTGCTAAAGAAGCGAAGAAAACTGAATAACAACACAAGAAAGCTAAATCCAAATGTTACAGTTTTGCTCATTCTCTTATTACTCCTCTCACGTTGTCCCGAAAGCAGCGGGGCAGTGGATTTGAAAATAAAAAAAAAAACAGTCATGAAATTTGTCGAAAAGAAATCACAACTGAAATGGAAACGCAGAAACGAATGAGAGACTCTATTTCTTTTGGGCCAGAAACAATTTCCTTATTTTTCTTTTCTTTTTTTTAGTTAATGTTAAGTCTTACGGTGTTGCCACCTTTTTCGGCAATGATTATCTATTGTTATTACTGTTATTAGAGGTTGTTGATTTGTTAAACAAAATGCAAATTCAACGAGGGTGGTACACCAGAAGTTGCTGGTAATCATGCAAATGGTTATATTATTCAGAAAAATTTGATAACTGATTAATTGATAAAATTTTTAACATGCACACAATGAATTGCTAAATTAAGTAGTTAACAGTTAAGTTACAATTCTTTTGCAACAATGCAAAAGTTAATCAAAAAGCTGAAATTTATTAAGCTAAATAAATCAAAAAGCTGAGATTTATGCAAGCGAGTTAAAAAGTTTGTTTTCGATTTTAATTTTTCTTTTCTATCACTAATTCTTATTTTGACAACTGACCAATAAGCAGACATTTCAGTAGTCGCCAAAATAATATCGTCAATGGCTTCATCTGTGTCTTTTGGTCTTACGCCAAATGACGTTAGATCGATCCATGTACCCATTAAAATTTGGTTGTATTCAACACAAAAGGTTTCGTTTTGCAAAGATGACCGTTATTTCAGATGGGCCAGATTGGTCGTATTTTGATTAGAAGCCACGCACCCCTAGTCGGATGTTTTAACTTCCGTATTCCATATATTTTAACCATAACTAAACTTAGCACATGATGTTTTCTAGTGCAAAAAAAAAACCCCTGTTGAGAATCACCAGACTTCATATTCAGCGACGTCAATGCTCTAATAGTAAAAATATTCAATAGAATTTGAATGCCACTGTCAACATTTGAAGTGTTTTTGAGCACTTCATTAAATTTTTTACACAAAATTTGATGGAACTTCTTTGATCCACTTTTTTCGATAGCAGAAAATCGCCGAACACGCAAAACACTTGCCTTATTTATGCCTCTCACTAACAAACTAAACATACTATATGGATAAAACCGTCAACATATCTTCGAGGCGAGTGTAGCAACATACAAAAAAAAAAATAATAATAATAATAATAAGCGAAATTCGAATATACGTCGCCCGCGAAATTTGAAAATTCACCTTGTTTTTTGAACACACCTCGTATTTTACCTTGGTGAACCCCCTAAGTATCGGCTTCTTCCCAAATTTGGCAATTTTGCTTGTTGACATAGCAGCTGCTCATCGAAAAAGTGGCAGACGACTAACATTCGGCGGTATTGTCCATTATCGTTGGGAGAGTGTGTGACAACTAGATGTCAAGCCAGATGGGATCAGTCACACAAGGGTAGAGCCACGTACGCTTTTGTGCGGGATGTTTGTTTCGTCAATGGGAATCCTGACTTTGGTTTTAACCTGAGTCTGGGTTTCATATTGACGGGGCATGGTTCGTTGAACGAATTTCTGCACAAAAGAGGTCTGGCTGACAGTAGTGCTTGTGACTGTGGGCATCAGACAGAGGATTGGAAGCATGTGTTGTGCGACTGTCCTCTGTATGATGATATTAGAAATTTGGATGTATTAGGGATTGTAAGGGTTGGGGATAGTTGGGACGTGACGGACATGATATCGTCAAGAGATAGACTAGCTGGAGCTCGTCACTTTGCAGGCAGGTTGTTTGCAAGGCGCCGGGGTACGAGGGAGCGTTAGGGGTTGGCTTTGTGGGTGAATTGGTGTCAGGGATTGGGGGCTCTGCTGTGAAGATATACTGTCATGTGTGTTGCGCAATGTGCAATGCATGTGGTTGTGTGTTGGAGCAGCATCCCTCTGTACTCTTTTATCTTTCTTATCTTCCCTTCTTCTTTTCTTTTTCTTTTCCTCTTTTGTAGGCGCTTGCACTGCGGGAAGGCATGTAGCTGCAAATTGTTGCAGGTGCATGTCTGCGCTTTGTGCAGGCAGGTACGGTGGACGACCAGTTCCAGACCTGACCAGAGGGTTTTCATTTTCTGGTAGCACGGGAGACCAGGGGCCCCAGGAACATTTTGTTCTTGCCTGGTCGTGGCGTGGACCCCTTGTGGGAGCATCGTGCTGGCTGTGGTTGCCGGAACATGTGTTTCTACGGATCTTGCATTGCTTCAGGATCTCCTGAAGGTGATGCGAGAATGTGGGAAACACTGTTCTTCGTCTATCCGAGGTGTCTAGATAGGCCTCACTCCTAACCGGGGGGAAGTTCACTTCATACCAGTGACTTCAATGGTACTTTGGCAGAGAGAGGAAGCATGCCCTGAGGAAAATTTTCCAAGGGGACCTGTTTCCTATCTCTAAGGTGCTTCGACTAATCCTTCCGGGATTAGCTTGAGTTCTCCAAAGGGGCGCTGGCTGTCGCAAACACGTTCAAGAACAGTCCCATGTGTGGTGGCACACCGTGAGTAAGACTATCAAAGCGAGACCCACGTTAAACCTGACAATTGTTGTTGTTGTTGTCCATTACCGTTTTCCTTTAGCACCAATATTAGTTGAGTATTGATTAAATGTGATTCCAAGTACCGATGAAAAATTCGCAACATTGATATCTGCGAAAGATAGACTTCTTTTGAATTCCGTTTTCCATTTTTTGGGATAGCAGAAAATTACTGAACACGCAAATCACGTGTCTTATTTTTTCCTCTCACGAGACAAAAATAGCCCGCGAAATTTGCAAAATTCACCTTATATTTTTAAAACACCTCGTATTTCACTTTGCTGAACCCTCTGAGTATCGGCTTCTTCCTAAATCTGGCAACTTTGCTTGTATTTTTGGTATTTTTAGCTAAATGTGATACCAAGTCCCGATGAAAAATTTGCCACATTGATATCTGCGAAAGATAGACTTCTTTTGAGCGACGTTGAATTGATTGCCTCACATTTCCCTATTCCTATCCATGATCTTTAGCACCAATATTAGCTGAATTTTGAACGAATGTGATTCCAAGACCCGATGAAAAATTCGCCAAATTGATATCTGCGAAAGATAGACTTCTTTTTCGTTTTCTTTAAAGCTTTTTATTGACGAAATTTATTTCTTTCTAGAACTTAAGTATAAAAAATGCCCGAATTTTCACAATACACCTCAAATTTTTCACAATTTGTCTGTTTCTCATACCGCCCTCGACCTCAATAATACACTTTGCAGCAAACAAACAATAAGTCTTTCTTTCTTTAACAACTTTATGGGTATTTGTGTGAGACCAGGCAAAATTGCACAGTATGTGCAGTACATGAACACTAAAACGTTTACGCAAGCTACAGGCAGCCATCCCCCGGGAGAGGATAAACAGTGCCAGTTTCTTGATGTCTGATATGGTAACCCATATTTCAAAGTCATTCATTCATTTACGATGTCATCAGTCAAACTGTTATATGTTATATATCTTAGACATGTGCCTGCGAATAGCCTGTGCAGAAAACTTATTGCCAATTGTTTTTATTTCATTACGTTTGCGATATTTTGCCAAACTCACTGGCAAAACAAGCCAAACGTCAATGTACGAGGTAAATAAAATTGATGCATGTTTGAGCAATCAATTGCATTTATTTCTTGGGGTTGTGGGGACTATTGCGGTTGTTTTTAGTTGATATTAAACTTGATCATAGATTATTACAAATAACATGAACTTATGCAAAATGTGTTCCATTACAGTAAAATCTCACAGAGTAAACAATACTGGAAGTTAAAATTTGGAAGTAAATGATGTGAAATTGGTTTTATGTACTTACCTGATTTTTAAAGTTGAAATACTGTGATCAGAGAGCTGCCTGGGAAAGTTCTGTTGCCACCTGAAACAAAGCCATATTCGGACATTAGATTTGAATATTGAAAAATCATAGTTAAAATTATTTTCTACAGGGTGGCACAATAGAACGTGCATATTTAAAAAATAGATTAAAAAATAAATACAAAAGGTATGGTTAAAATAAATCTAAGGCATTGTAGAGTAATAAATGGAGTTTATTTTTTAAAAATAACATCATCTAAATGGTGACCCCCTCTACGACGGCACTCCTCTAACCGCAAACGAAAATTATTGAAAACTTTCTTCAGTAATACTGGTGTAATGGCTGCCATTTCACCACGGATATTCTCCTTGAGCTGAACGATGTTTCTTGGATTATTACTGTAGACTTTGTGTTTGAGGTATCCCCACAAAAAAAAGTCAAGAGGCGTCAAGTCTGGACTACGTGGAGGCCATGGGATATCACCTCTTTTCGAAATCAGTCTGTCAGGGAACATCTGCTTCACCACCGCCATGGAGTCATTTCACTATTCTTGAACTTTCAATTTCTGGAGCCAAAAATCCGTCCAACATCTCAACATAGAGTTCCGTATTAACCGTGACGTTTTGGCCCCGCGCATTTTCGAAGAAAAAATGTTCAATTATTCCCCTGCCAGAGATTGCTGCCCATACTGTCACTTTAGACTATGCAATGGTTTCTGGCGTTTGATTTTGGGATTTTCACTGTTCCAGTAACGACAATTTTGACAGTTTACGAACCCATTCATAAGGAAATGAGCCTCGTCAGAGAAAAGGATATTGTCAAAATTGGAAAATCGATTAAGCATTTCAGCATTAGCAAATGCGAGCCTTGCTATGAAGTCAGACTCTTTCAATTCTTGTGTTAATTGCAGCTTATGTGGATGCAGTTTAAGATCCAATGTTAAAATTCGTTGCAAACTTCGTCGCGATAATTGTAAGACAGACGATCTCTTGCGAGTCGACATTTGTGGATTTCCTCATACTGGCTCCATAACTGTCTCAACATTGTCTTCGGCCCTAGATGTTCTTGGGCGACCATTTGCTTGTGGTTTAAATGTTGAACCGGTCTCTTCAAAACGCTTTACCCATATTTTAATTAAATTAGCACTCGGAGCTTCACTAATTCGCCGTAGTCCATATTCAGCACAATATAGCCGCCTAGTAACAATATATGAACGAGAGTTCTCGTAAAATGCGAGCACGCAAAATGTGCGACGCTTCCCGTCGAAGTGATTCATAGCGACTAAAACTCCATGAGCCCGCCAACCCAATGATGTAGGCGCCCCCCACCCCCCCCCCGCCCAAGCCTTTTCCACTCCGCAAAAAAAGATGGTGCAATCTGCAAGTTCTATTGCGCCGCCCTGTAAACAACTTCAAGTTAAGACTTATTTTAAAGCAAACTAATAAACACATCGAAGAGATGCCAAGAAATTTTCTAGTGAACGCGATTTTCATGGCAATTTCTCTTGTACCATTGAGTACTGCATTTGGCGAGACCTACCTGTAACGACAACATATTTACATTTGGTGTTTAGTGTATTTTGTTTAATACACTTTAGCATACGCGTATGGCTGTGTTTTTACAAGCAATAACATTTACTTGTCTCTACATCATCATTGTATGCATAAATTTATATTTGTTTTACAGATGCCATTGTTTTCGTGCCGTGTGTCATGTTTACTGTGTGTTGTCTTGTGCTGCGGCGTGTCCTAATGTTTTGATTAATTGACGGGGGAAAAAATGGGGAAAAAGACAACGAAAAATTGCCACCATCACCATCACCGTTGCCATGAGAAGCCACAGCACTCAGCGACCATCAACTTTTCAACAAATGATTGAATACAAAACGTAAACAAAATTTCTACACGAACTGTAGATGAATGCCAAATATGATTATTGCCAAAAATTACAATACTCGTATTTTATAGCAAAAATAGTACAATAGGAGGATGAAAAGACAATAGCGCATGTATTGACTCAAACCACAGACTTTTCGTGTGCAATTGAAATTAATGTTTGGGTATTTACACCAATTTTTGGAGCACTCGGTGAGGGAGGAAAGGAATCTTAATGCAAATTACCTGTAGTAATTTAAATAGGATGATGGGCCATCTGTTTTCATACGGGGTTGGGTCAGTGATTTATGAGAAATTTGCATAATTTATTAACATTTAAATTTGTTATATATGAATTATGAAGTTTAGCTGAAAATCACGTACATCACATAAATTATCGCGCCATTTTTTCCTTGCATCACCACAGGTCGGTACAAAAAGTGTCACGTCTTGAATGTTACACACGGCGAGTGCACTTTGTTAGTTATATGACGGTGATATGATTTGATAACATTTTGTTTTTTGGCGGTTGTAGGGGGGAAAGTCACATTTACTACTGTATGTGTAATAAAAATGGGGCACATATCAACTTAGTTTTGTAAAAAATAGGGTTTTTTATTTATTCAATGGAGCCGATAAAAGATTAAAGTGAGTCCAATTTCAATTAAATGTTTAATTTGGGAAGTGACACACGTATCGCAATATTATAGTTTGCCAAATTTGTTTTGAGTATTGAATATAATCAGCGGTTTCATCTATCTACGATTCGGCAATTTAAGAGTAGCAAATTATTTGTTATTACATGTACTTAGTAGCACTCTTGATATCAAAAATCACTCATCATTAAGCTTTGGTATTATTTAACAACGAATAAAAAGAATAATGTGCTAATAAGCAACTCAAAGTGGCAGTACATCAGGACAAACTCATATAACCTAGCACAACAAGGAGGAAGTCATTCCCAAGAATTTCTACGGATGTTATGTAAATGTGTTTTCTGCTTTCTATGAAGCTTTTTGTGCTAATAAGCAATTCAAAGTGGCAGTACGTCAAGGTAAAATTACTGCAGAAAACGCTGTGAGGCAGTGTAGAATTTCTTTATGTAGAGAAGAAAATAGTTTTAAATCATTGATATAGTATAACCCAGGAAAACAAGGAAGAAGTCATTTCCCAAGAATGACCTTTTCATAACTTCTACGGATGCTATATAGAGAGTGTGTCTTCCACTTCCTAGGAAGCATTTGTGCTAATAAGCAATTCAAAGTGGCAGTAAATCAGGGTAAACTTACTGCAGGAAACGTTATGAGGCAGTGTAGAATTTCCTTATGCAGAGAATGAAATAGTTTTAAACTATCCATATTATATAACCCAGCAAAACAGGGAAGAATTCATTTCCCAAGAATGACATTTTCATAACTTCTACGGATGTTATATAGAAAGTGTGTTTTCCTACTTTCTGAGAAGTCCTTATGCTAATCAGCAATTTAAAATGGCAGTAAATCAGGGTAAACTTACTGCAGGACACGTTATGAGGCGATGTAGAATTTCCTTATGCAGAGAAGGAAATAATTTTAAAATATCGATATTTTATAACCCAACAAAACAAGGAGGAAGTCATTTCTCAAGAACGACATTTTCATAATATCTTCGGATGTTATAAAGAAAGTGTGTTTTCCAATTTCTAGGAAGCTTTTTTTGAACTATGACAACTTAAAGCTGATTTGCTTGCCGCTGAAATCCATTTTGCATTAGTTGTGCCACTCCGAATTGAATCTAATTAAAGAAGCTAATAAACATATCATTAAATATATTTCTTCTCACTTCATTAAATATATTTCGGATGGGGTAAGATTTCCCATTTCAGCGTTTCCAGGTAGGGTTTAACGGGCTTGGCCGCGTGAGGCCGAGAGTTGTCATGCTCAAGAATCACTTTTTCATGCCCCTCCGGGTATTGTGACCGTTTCGCGCGCAGAGATCGGCTCAATCGCATTAATTGAAGTCAATACCAATCTCCAAAGATCGTTCCGTTTGGTTTCAATAGCTTGTAAAAAATAACACCGACCTGGTCCCACCAAATACAGAGCTTGACCTGAATATTCGGCCGAGGCGACGACGTAGAAGCATGATCGGGCAGCCCCCATGACTTTCCTTTCTTTGGATTGCTGTAATGAATCCATTTTTCAACACCCGGTACAATACGATGAAGAAACCCCTTTCTTTTTTGTCGCTGAATCAGTTGTTCACAAGCGAAAAAACGACGCTTAACGTTCCTTGGCTTCAACTCATAAGACACCCAAGTTCCTTGCTTTTGAATCATTCCCAACGCATGCAATTGCTTGAAAACGGCTTGGCGGGTAACTCCTAATACTGAAGAAAGCTCCACCTGCGTTTGACATGGATCCCCATCAAGCAAGGCTGTCAGTTCAGTGTCTTCGAAGGCTTTTCGTCTTCTTTCACGCTAACGGTCAAATTCATCGTCTTTAAAGCGATGGAAGCAATCTCGACACATTGATTCACTTAAAGCAGCATCTCCGTACACGTTTTAAAGCTCTCAATGAGCTTCAGCCGCCGTTTTCTTCGATTGAAAGAAGAAAATCAATACTTCCCGTATACGACGATTAGTTGGCACAAAATCATACATATTTACACAACCAAAAGGATATGACGTCAAAAAAATCACTTTTATGTCGAGGCGGTATGTTTACCATATGCCTAAGCTTGGCTCATGAGATTTAGGTTATGATAGAATCGACTAGCACTTACTCGTACTGCGCCGTCGTCTAGTGGAAAACAGCATCAACTTAGTTACGCACCTAATATTTCTATTTGAGCCGTTAAAATTAAACGATCTCAGTGAATATGTAAATATGGAAAGCTAATGTTTTCCACTGCTATGTAATTTAATATTTCCATTTGAAAAGTCTCAGTCCACCCAATAATAAAACCTAGGTAGATTCTACTCTGGGGAAGTCAGTTGCTTCGATTGCGACTGCAAAATGTTGGTTAGCAGAGTTTAATTGAGGCCGTACGAGCTGCCAAAATGAACACCGTACTTGTCGACCAATTGACGTGTCCACGCCAGGCACGGTTAAGAAAATCCACAAATTGGTATTAGGTGGTAATGGGCTGAGCATTTCAAAAAGTACTATACATTGCAAATTGACCGAAGATTTGAAGACGATAAAGCTGTGCTCAAGATGGGTGCCGCGCTTGTTTTTAATAGAGCAAAAACCGCATCGTAAAGGTGTTTCAGTAAAGCCTTTAACGATGTTTCACCGCAATAAAGCCTTATCTTTGCGTAGATTTGTAGGCATAGATGTGATATAAGTCCACAACCTCACATTTGAGACCAAGGAGCAGGGAAATTAATTGACTGGAATTGGAGAATTGTGTCTAAAGAAGGCAAAGGCCGTGGCGTCTGTTTTTGGGGATGCGCATGGGATTATTTTTATTGGTTATCTTCAGAAAGGAAAAATCCTGAACTAGCGAATATTATGCTAATTTATTGCAACGTTGAGGTGACGAAATTATGCCATTTGTTTCAGCAAGACAATTCTCCACTTCACACCTCCACTATTGCGATGGCCAAAACTAATGAATTGAAGTTCGAACTGCTTGATCACGCACTTTATTCGCCAGATTTAGCTCCCTCGGACTATTTTCTATTTCCATTACCCCGATGGTAAAAGATTTGCCAACAATGAAGAGGTGGTAGAGGTCTGGGATTGATGGCCATTTTAGGAGTTAGACTGTTCTGGCAGGTTTTGAAAAAAATTCAAGTCTTTCGGAACTAGTTTAGCGGCAGTACATTTCATACCCAAGCAATTGCGAAAAATGGTAAGAACTGATTGGTTGGACACAGAAGGTTC
The DNA here is from genome assembly GCA_019455685.1 of Philornis downsi. Taxonomy (NCBI): domain Eukaryota; kingdom Metazoa; phylum Arthropoda; class Insecta; order Diptera; family Muscidae; genus Philornis; species Philornis downsi. The sequence goes on along the minus strand of JAHXMU010000089.1, from coordinate 94,032 downwards.
TGTGGCTGCCTCCGTAAAATTTAGAGAATGATTTTCAATCAAAATTTCCTTCAATTCATCGATGTTAACTTCAGTTAAATACGTTGATGGCCCACCGTATCTCGCTTTTCGATGCACTGTCTTGCCTTCGTTCGATATTTTTATCGGTTATAAAAATTGCAGAATATACTTGAGATTATGTGACAAAAATCGAGCACTGTAAATAAACTAAATGACATATCGGGCTCAATGTTGGCGTCAATACAGAGGACAGTTGTGCCAACTGGGAAACAAAAATAATTTTGAAAAATCTCTTTAAGCGGGCTCTTTAAATGACCAATTGCCGATTCTTTTTTTTTAACAGAAAGTATATCTACAATGTTGGCTGGTTTTATTTTAAGGATTTTTTCCGGGATTGAATAAAAATATAGGTGTAATTTGTGCACTCATATAATTCTGTTATTAAATCCATGGAATTGGATCCCCCATATGCAAAACAGGTTCCACATCGCAGCCAAATGAATGCTAAATACCGTGAAGCAGCATTTAGGATTCTTATGCATAAAAAGTTAAGATTTGTTATGTTTATATTGTATTAAATGATTTATCGTAATGTTTATGGATTGTGTTGGTACAGCAATCATGGCGGCAGCAACATATTAATCTATTAATTAACATGTTTTACAAAATTTACTTAACTCCTACTGAAGTCGTCGCTTAAGCAGCTAAAATTCATAGATGTATTGGTATTTTCATGGCACGAATATTTGTTAACTTAACACCTTAGCAATTGTTAAATTGTGCAGGCTTCGATTATTTAAACTGCACCTTTGCATGTTCTCTAACCCTTCACGATGACCCTCAATTATATTGGAATGTAGCTGGATTTTGAATAATTTAAAATTTCATATTATAGTTTCGAATTATGCAATTGTAGACATTTGTGCTGGCTGGTGTTTATTGATAATACAAATAAATAAATATTCAGCTACGTCACGTAATCGGGGTGTTAACACATTCCCCACTTGTCTCGCCACCGGAGCCGTAGTTTTATTTTATTTAAAATTTTGATCATCTGTAAACAAAGAATAATTTGGCAATCAGTTTTGCGGTCGCAGGTAGCTCTGTTGAGCGCGCTCATGCGTCTGAGTGCGTGCTTGGATTTTTCGATGTCTATAAATATGTTACGGCCAATGTTGACCACTTAAGCAATGAATTTACAATAACTTGCATTCATATTTTATCACTTTTATTGTTTGGGGTTAATGTAATGCCGTTTTTCTACTTATTATTATGTTTTTTTTTTTTTTTTTTTGTAATTTTACCCACACAGTGCTTTTTGATTTTATGGATTACATAATTTTGAGGAAACAAATCTATTTACCTATGCATGGTGAGTACTCTTAGCTCGTGTAATTTAGTAGCAAACCCAAACAATGGATAAGGCAAAAATTTGGTCAGTGGGTTTTACGACTCTTACATGTTTATGACTTCATTACACTCGCCTGCTGTATACATTTGAATTGTTATGAATGGGAATTAAATCATTAAACCGAATAGTTATTTTAGTTCCTTATTATATACAGAATGAATATTCAAGAACGTGACGAATTTGAGTGGGAGTTTCATGGGAAACATTATGATTTCCTGTTTAGAAGTACATTAATTTAACAACAGGTACACTTATGTATGTAAATATGTAGCTCGTAATTAGAAAAAATTAAATATTCTCAGTTCCCCGCATGAGTACATTTTATATGATAAAATACAAATCGCATATATAGAGACAATGTCCTGTATGAAAAATAAATTCTAGTTAATTTGAAGTAGGATAGTTGTCGTGATACGTCGTACTTGGATTTCCCAGTTAGGTTTGGTCAATTCCGAAAAACGGTCTTTCACATTAAGAGTAATTGAGTACCATGTGCACCTGCTGCAAAAACCATACTTGGGTATCACAAACCGCGCTCAGACAAGCCCTGGTATAATGACGAATGTCACATAGTGTCTAAGGAAGAGGGTCCTGCATTCAGGGCAACGCTACAGCCAATTGTAACGCGTGCAGTTAGGGAACGCTACAAGGAGCAGAGAAGAGAGGCACACAAATTCTTTAGGCAGAAGAAGCGTTTGTGGAAACAGCGTGAGAGTGAGGAAACAGAAAGGTACGTGAATAGAGGTGAAGCTCGAAAATTCTACCAATAGATAAGAAATACAGGGTATGGAACAGGGCTCCCCTCCCGTAAGGACAACGAGGGAAATCTGGTCACAGATACGCAGAATGTGCTGCCATTATGGAGAGAGCATTTTTATAAGCTCTTAGTTCCGGATTGGAACTTCCCACGAGAGTGGGAATCACTCCAATTATTGACGATGACATAATTACGAGCCAAGCAGAGATTGGAATCTGAGTGTACTACGCCCTGTGCTTAAAAAAGGCGATCCAAGTGTTTGTAAAAACTATCGCGGTATCTGTCTTTTACCCATTGCTTATAAGATCCTGTCGAGTGTGGTATGTAAAAGACTAAAGTCGATACTAACTGACCTGATTGGACCTTATCAGTATGGCTTTAGACCTGGTAAATCAACAACTGACCAGATATTCTTCTGGAGAAGACCCAAGAAAAACAGATCGATACGTACCACATTTTCGTCGATTATAAAGCTGCCATCGATAGCCCGATACGGCAAAAACTGTATGTTTTAGTTGGGAATGTTTTAGTTGGGAATTCCTACGAAGCTTATACGTCTTTATTGGATGACGCTGACTAATACAAAGTCTTCAGTAAAGATAGGCAAAGATCTAGGCGAGCCTTTTTTCATCAAACTAGGATTTAGGCAAGGCGACAGTCTATCGTGCGACCTCTTTAACATACTGTTGGAGATGATTATGAGGAAAGCTGCAGTTAACACGTCTAGTACCATCTTTAATAAAATCCATATGTTACTGGCACATGCAGATGACATAGACATCATTAGCAGAAAACTGCGAGATGTTACTGCAACCTTCTCAAGCATCGAGAAGGAAGCAGAATAACAAACACTTCCAATTTTTTTTTTCAACCATTGTGGTTGTTCACAGATACCTGAAAGAACCATCACAGCTCATTACTATTTCAGGGGACCGCATTAACTCTGGGCGCGGTATTTAACAAACAATTAAACGATTTGCGCATGAGTAGGGGACAATTTTGGCTAACCCACTTAATTGGCGATGACTAGTATTTCGAGAACTCTTAAAACTTGCAGCTTATTGGTCCATATTTTTGTATAGTCAACATACAAATGAACAGCGCTACATTGCCAGACCATAATTTTTATCGAAATTCGTATATTTTTGGTATATTCGTTTTACTATTAGGTGCCCAACTATGATCCCGCTGTTTGCTAATAGATGGCGCCAGCTGTAAGTGCTAGTCGATTCTGTCATAACCTAAACGTCATGAGTCAAGCTTAGGCATATGGTAAACATACCAATAGTGAGTTTCTTTTGACGTCATATCCTTTTGGTTGTGTGAATATGTATGATTTTGTGCTAAATAATCGTCATATGCGGGAAGTATTGATTTTCTTCTTTCAATTGAAGAAAATGGCGGGTGAGAGCTTCAAAACTTTTACTGAGATTTTGCTTTAAATGAAACAAGGTGTGGAGATGAGTTCAGTCGCTTTAAAGACAGTGATGTTGATGTTGACAACCGTTCGCGTGAAGGCAGATGAAAAACCTTCGAAGATACTGAATTGACGGGGTTGCTTGATGGGGATCCGTGCCAAACGCAGATAGAGCTTGCTTCAGCATTAGGAATTAACCACCATGCCAATTTCCAAGCGGTTTCATGGACATAATTGGACATGATTCAAAAGCAAGGAACTTGGGTTCCTTGTGAATTGAAGCCACGGGAAGTTGGGCGTCGTTTTTTCGCCTCTGAACAACTACTTCAGCGACAAAAAAGGAAAGGTTTTCTTCATCGTATTTTGACGAGTGACGGAAAATGAATTCAGTACAGCAGTCTAAAGAAAAGAAAGTCTTGGGGACTGCCCGGTCATGCCTCTACGTTATCACCTCTGCCGAAAATTCACGCTGCAAAAGTTATGGCTCTGTATTTGGTGAGACCAGTTCGGTGTTATTACAAGCTGTTGAAACCAAGTGAAACCATTACTGGGGATCGGTGTCGACTTTAATTAATTCGATTGAGCCGAGCTCTGTGCGAGAAAAGCCCACAATACGCGGAGAGGCAATAAAAAGTTCGTCTTCAGCATGACAAGGTAGCCAATCCCATTAAAATCAACCTGGAAACTCTGAAATGGGAAGTCTTACTCCATCCGTCATATTTTTCTTCCGATTATCGATTGTTCCGTTCGATGCCACATGGTATGGCTGACCATCAGCTCCACTTATATGGCGACATCAAGGAATGGCTAGATTCGTGGATAGCCTGATGAATAGTTTTATCGCGACGAAGTTCGAGCTTTGCCAGAAGGATGAGGAAAAGTAGTAGCTATCGATGGTCAATACTTTCAGTATGTCATTTGTTAACATATCTATATAATGAAGTTGCATTTTTATAAAAAAGACAGCGAGAACTTAATTGCGCACCTAACAATATCATATCGCTTCTACAAATCTAAGTTGTGATCACAATTTTTGCATATTTTGTACTTCATTTCTCACAAATGATACCTCAAGATGGCTTTTGAAAGATGGTGAGCCCCAGTTAGTTTCATATAGTTAGCTTGTGATGCGACCAATATCTATGAGGCGAACCTATCATATTAATAAATTATTTTATGGCTGGTCGTGACCGACTATAGATTGAGCCTGGTGACTGGTGCACAGTGGGACCAGTTCAACTTTGAGCATTGTTACTCTTTTGTCTGCTTGTATGCATAGCAAGTTTGTGCTAAAAAGCACGGTTCTCGCCAATCTGTAGAAACGGGGACAACTGTATCATCATTTAGATAAAGCCTTCATTAAATCTTTTGTTCATTTTCTATTGAAGTTATATTAATTAATTGAGTAGTGTATAATTTATGCAAGACAGCCGCATTAACCTGGTTATCCAGGTGAGAAATTATCTGTACTTATTACGGATAGCGATGAGGAACTATCATGTTTCTCTCTAATAACAAATTATGCACAGCCATTGATTTTGAATACACGTTTGTGTCAATTTGTTGTATCTCGAAGAGATGTTAAGTAGTGGCAATATAAGTGACAAACATCACATATTTATTTGAATATTGCATTTTTTATTGGCATATAAACTCGGTGATATATATTTATAACAACTGTATTTAACCGTAATCTCATTTACATTAATGCAAATTTATGCGAAATCAATAAGTACAAACTCCCACTAAAATGATAATTCACTCAAAAGGGGAACTGTGCTCACAACTCTAATCATATATGATATTTCGTTTCACCCAAAACGTTATCATTTAACCTGACATATGATATATTTATGATATTTTTATATATCAAATAGCTGTTATTGACCCGAAAGACAAATGGCTTAAATTAAACGATTTATAGTTTTCGCCCATAAAATGACAACAACCAAAACTGAAGCGAGCCACAAACCAGTTCCGTTTTGTAAAGAATTTTTCAGCGTATTGAACCATTCGATATGTGAACATAAAAACATCAGCATAATGTAGGTTACAAAGTCAATATCATGGTCAGTTTTCCAATAATAATTTATCATATCAAGACGCAGTCGCTTTTTCTTTTAGTTGCCAAACAAAAGAAACAACCAGCTAAAAACATTCGCTCCGTTGTATAGCTTTGAAAACGTAAAGATGCCAGGCATTAATTGTTTTAAACGTAGACGCATAAAAACGCATCTAAATTGTAAATTAACATTATCAGAAAGGCGTGTAATGAACGAAAATCAAGAATCACCTTGGACTGATCAACGACAACGGGAGATAAGAAGTGCAACGAGGAAGGTATGTTAAATGAAACACATTATAGTAAGTCAAGTCAAGCAAGTAGCAGCATATTGCTATTGCCCAATTTGTTGATATTAATTCTGTCAAAAACATGTGCGAGGAATTGGTCAATAAAATACAAAACCTTTATAATTCATCTATTGTATGGCCCTCAAAGTGGACCCCTTTCGAAATAATATAATTCCTATAGATTCTACATATACGCTAAATATTTCGGTTCTCGCCGTGAATTCATTGGATGATATTCATATTCATTGTATCGAGAGAAGGGTTGAAAACGTGTATCTCGAAGTGGTAATTTGAATTTTGGAAAGAGAAAAAAAAAGCATCAGGTGAATAAGGTGGTTGTTCAATGACATATGTTGAACTATTGATCAGGAATTTGTTCACATAATAGCCAGATAATATTCTTTATTTACCGTCAAAGCTTCTGGGTAGAATTCCAAATGTACAACACAGCAATAATCAAAGAAAAAAGTCAACATTACAATCGACTTTGGCGTGTTTTTTTCTGTTTCGGGTCAATTAGAATACACCATTCTGAAGCTTAGTGGCTGGTTTTTGCATGTTAACCTTCTAAATGATGGGACATACGTCACCAGATATAGTGCGTTTTATGAATTTGGAATTGACTAATTCATTCATCAGCGGCAACAAGTCTCATACACAAACGACTGTATAAAATTATACGACTTGATCCGTTAGACACGGCTATCCTTCTTAGACTTAAATGACGAAGTTCAGTCACCATTTCCTTCAATTTATCGATGTCAACAGTCAGTTGAAGACGTTGATGGCCGACCAGAATGACGCACATCTTCTACCACATCTCAACTTCTTCACTGTGCCACTCACATGCATGTGTTTTTGATAAATTCAATTCACATTTCAAACCTTCGGTTCACGAAATTTCATCTGGAATACAAAAATTTGAGACAAATTCTTTTTTAGATATGGCAGATCGCTGTCAAACTCCGATATCGCAGTGTGCCGACATGGTTCATATAATGATGGGTCCATACATTTCAATAAATATTATCCTGCACTGTACCACTTACATGCATTCACCCCTTCGATTCACGAAATTTCATTTGCAATACAAAAACTTGAGATAAATTCTTTGTTAGATATGACAGATCGCGGTCGAACTTCGATATCGCTATATGCCGACATGGTTCATATGATGATGGGTCCATGAATTTCAATAAATATTATCCTGCACTGTACCACTTACAAGCATGTATTTTTAATAAATTCAATTCACATTTCAGCCATTCGGTTTGCCAAATTTCATTTGCAATACAAAAATTGAGACAAATTCTTTGTTAGATATGACAGATCGCGATCAAACTTCGATGTCGCTGTATGCCGACATGGTTCATATGATGATGGGTCTATGGATTTCAATAAGTATTTTCCTCTCGATAACTGCGGATCAGATTCATCCTTTTGTGTTGCTACCACTGACTTAGGTAATGTTCAGCAAGATTGGCAGAACTACTGACTGGTATAATTAGTACATCGGAGTAGGACTTTGCTATTAAAGTATTTGCTTGGTTCGTAAAAGCGTCCATTTGCAAGCATTAATCTGCTTCTAATTTCCTGGCCAATAATGTTTATTTGACAGAGAAGCTATAATCATCCTCCACACGAAATTCATAATTGCCAACGTTCTTTAATGAAACAAATATCTGGTTTTTTCTTTATTTATTTACAGCCAGATCCACTTCTACTGACTCCTTCTTAAAAACTGATGATGCTGATTTCGACTAAAGAATATTTTCATTATCATATGCTAGTAACATGCGATAATTATAGAATATAGTCTCGGTAGTTCTTACTGCAGATTTCCTCATAGAACAACATTTTCAACCCTTTATTTTTATGAGAATATTTCCATAGCCTGATCTTTCCAACAAAGTTTCGTTTGCCGTCTTCACCTTCGTTGCTTAAGTCCTTTGTGTTAGAGCATTTTACAACATGCGCTAGCCAACACAGTCGCTGTGTTAACGTGCTCTTGACCATACCGGTATCAATATAATTCTTATACAGCTTATAACTCCGAATATAAATATACAAATGAAAAAATAGGTAAAGTCGATACATTGTATATGAACGTTAGCGATGATGGGTCCATGTATTTTTCAGAGTATTTTTCTCCCGAGGACTTCAGAAGTGATTCATTCAATTAGAGCATTTGTTCATGTCTTAGAGCATTTGCCATGAACTTTCTCCATACTTTAGACTACAGATTTGTCATTTCTTTTTAATTACTATCTTCTTATCTATATAAGCGTGAAGGTTCAAATTAACTCAAAGAAAAAATTCTGAACCGAGAGATAAAAAAGGTATTTTACGACATCCTACAAAGAAGGCCCCAAAACTAGTCGACCCAATGTTCTTTGCCTTTCATCATAATCTCCTTTCAGCTCGATACACTTTTTCCTGTGATATTCAATAGCTTCTGTACCCTGTTTATAGTAAAAACTGTCAAACTCTTTCAAATAGCTATCAACCGCATACTCCACCTCTTCGTTGTTTGGCATATCTTTTATTAACGAGCCACTTTTTCAAGTCTGGTAATAGAAAATAGTCCGAGAGAACTAAACCTAGCAAATAAGAGGAGTAAAGAAGCATTTCGAACTTTAATTCATTAACGTTAGACATAGCAATAGCGGATGTGTATACTCGAGCATTATCTAAATGAAACAATACTTTTTTCGTCAAATGCGGCCTCTTCTCCATAATTTCATCGCATAAACGCTGCAATAAATTAGCACAATATCCGCCGTTGATGGTTTTTCCTTTCTAAAGATAATCAATAAAAATAATCACATGCACATCCCAAAAAAACAGACGTCATTACATTGCCTGCAGGTGGAACTGTCTTCGTCTTCTTTGAACACAATTCTCCTTTGAACACAATTCCTGTCCACTGCTTTGACTGTTCCTTTGTAAAGTGGTGCACCCATATCTTATCCATGGCTATAAATCGATGCAAAAATTTGGCTTTATTGCTGTAAAATATCGCCAAACACTCTACTGAAACATCTCCACGGCGTTGTTTATGTTCTATTGAAAGCAAGCGCGGCACCCATCTGGCGTAGAGCTTTGCCATCTTCAAATCTTCGGTTAATATACGATGTACATCACTTTTTGAAATGCCTATCGTTTCAGCTAGCTCACTCGCCTTCTGCAAACGATCATTCAACACCATTTTGTGGATTTTTTTTAACCGTATCTGACGTAGACACAACCGCCTGAATTGGTCGACCACTACGGTGTTCATTTTGGCAGCTCGTACGGCCTCGTTTAAACTCTGCTACCCTGCACTTTGCGGTAGTAAACGAAGGACCAAACTCCCCCAGCTCCAAACTCCTCTAGGTCAGCTTTAATTAACATTGGACTAAGACGTTTCAAATGAAAATATTGAATTACACAACGGTGACCAACTTTTTCCATGTCTACAAATTCACTAAGATCATTTACTTTTGATGGCTGAAATAAAAATACTAAACAACGTAGCGCCTTGAAATTTAAAATATGTATTTTATATGGCTGCCAATTTTTACCAAAATCTTTTTTTTTTTTCAAACTACTAGCGGCCAGTTTTGATACTGCCTTCGTTTATGTATATGATGAAATGCAAACTATTAGCCTTTCCCGCAAAAAGAGAGCTTCCAGAAGTGAATCAAAATTTGCATCGAAACCAGCGAATTTAGGGAGTGCTTTAGGAGGAGCGCTTTTTATTTCATGCTGACTTTTTACAGCTTCTGTTGTCGCATAACCTAAGTAATGGAATGTGAATGCACGATGAGCATATGATAAATTCGAAAATCCAATATTATAAATATTATTGTGGCGTCCATTCGAGTTCTTTAAATTACATCCATATGTAATTGGAAATTATTCCAATTTAAAGAATCATTTTTGGATCAAAAAATTTTTTTAGAGGAATGAAAAAGTGATTTCATAGGAAATACTTTCATTATTTTGCTAAGCTATAGTAGATTTAGGTTAAAATTGATGTTCCAGTATGCAGATATCATTTGGTTTTCGAACAATTACGGCAAATATCGTGGGAGTTAATTTGCATTTTTGTATGCCAGAGAATAAAAAAATTACCGAAACTATACCCAATCACCACCAAAAAGTCATATTTCGTAGTTTTCAAACCTACACTTACCCATACTTCATAATTTACGCTTGATTAAGTAGTTTTGTGCCACTAAATCTTGTTTTTAATATAATATGTGCAGTCATTTATCATTTGGTCATCATCAATGCCTTCTGGTGCCAATGTCAGTGTCGCCTCTCTTATGTTGATGTCAGTCTCAGTGGGAATATCATGACTAAAGATGATGCTGATGATATTGACACCTTTTAGGACGTTTTTTATTCATTGTCTTATTATTTGCCAGCAAATAGTTTCTTGATGACATTTATCTTTTTGTTAAAGAAATGGTAAATTAATGTTCCTTAAAAGTCAATGCACAATGACAACTTGATTTCTTTGTACTCACGATGAAAACATAAAATATGTAGGCCATGATGGACAAAAACAATCATTACTTAGTATTTTAATGATCATGAAACAAACAAAACCTGGGTGTGTACAGAAATTTCACATGTTTTATTTATTCAATTTAGAAAGATTCCTCACTTTTCTGTAGGGGCCTAAACGATGTTCACAAAATCTGCGGGCTGTGTTGTCTTTTGTATTTCGTTTTTTTGTTTGTTTGGGCGAGGAAAATGTTGGAATGCAACACCAGAGAAAAATACTTAACATAACTTCATTCTTCCCTAAATGTTAAAGACATGAAGCAGATATATTGCAAAAACCATAAAGTGGAACACCAAAGAAAATTTACTTGAGGTAGGTCGTGGGATCTGGTCTTTAAACTTTACGGAGTCCAGTGACTGACTAACAAGCCGATTCGCTTACCGACTACTGGCAAGTTTTTGCATCCATGCGTTTCTGGTTATTTGAAATTAAGGTTTTGCTTTCCGTTTTCTTTCTTTTGTTAATTTATGGTTTAATGGGTTATGATTTTTATATGCTTTTGTTGTTGATAAATAAATCTTCGTTTTTAATTACATTTTGATTTAATACATACCAGGGAAATGATATTCGTTTTAAGAAAAGTCAGTATTTCTCTGAAGGCAACGCTGTTTAGAGAAGACAAAAATAGGAGGGATCTACAGTTGAAAACCAACAAGGCGGTCTCAAAACTAGCCAACTGATGTATAGATGTTGCTAGTAAAAGAATATTTTGGTGAAAGGTGGCAACCTTATAAAACATAGGTCTTAAATTTCATGGCGCCACATTCAGTTTAGTTTAAGATTTTTTTTTGAGCCATCGAGATTAAATGACCTCAGCGAATTTGTAGGCATGGAAAAAATTGGTCACCGTTACACAATTCAATATTTCCATTTGAAAGATCTTAGTCTAACCATATCTCCTTTTTTGGCGACGTTCACAATCAATCCCTCTGCTAATTCCGGAGGCAACATTTTTCGTTGCCAGAATCGTCTGAAAGTGGGAATAAAAGTTTTCGCGTTGGACTGAGAGTCAGCTAGAAGCATTTCTGGGGAAACGTTGCCCAGTCTCGATGATTTATTATGCTTAAGCATCTTAATTGAAGTGAGCAGTTGTATCCGGATAGCTTATAAGATGTTGGACTTCGTTGGCACAGTGGCATTTAGTATACCTAATTTAAAATTGATAAAAATTGGTTAAGTGGGAAAAGATTGGCCATGCAAAGGCGAATCTTGATGAAGGAAATGTATGATTATTTGCAATATTTTAATACGGTTTTATTATTTGTGGAGGCCTTCAAAGTTACTTGTTTAAGATTATACGAGTATTATTATCATGATATTAATATTAAAATCAAAATTTGAATATAACGTGGTAGATCGATAATTTCAACAATTTTATTATTAATAAAACCTAATCTATTAAAACTGTTATTTTATACTGCGGATCCTGTCTGGAATGGATTACAATTCTCAAGAAACTAGCCGTCGGCACAAGAATTTTTCGATTTTCGATTTCGATTCGAATTTTTCCATTTTTTAATTTCATTAAATTCTAAACAAAATAAACGCATACAACGAGTAGTGTATTTGAAAAGCAACTTTCTTGTTTTTCTTATTCTCAGTAACTTTGAATTCGACATCATACCTAACATTCTTAGTCATAGTCTCACCTATTGGAGCAATGGGCATTATATTCAATGACTTAAGCAAGCTTAGAGTGATACCCTCACAGATCTAATCCAATTAGCGCAATATTCATTAGAACTTGTATGATGGCATAAAACGATGTTATTAACAAATTAGTTAAATGGTGAGGCAATGAATGGTCTTTGTGTAATTACATGTGTAAATTGTAGTGAAATCCGATTATGTACTTGTGAGTCCAGCGTCGACTTTCTTAAGTGAATATAATTACAGTGGTGGCTCAATGCTGACATCTAAACAAATGATCATAAGTAAAATTTTCGATATTCTCGCCAGAGTATGGTAAACAAATTTTACTCTCCATAATTATATATATGGCATTATATAGGTACATGTAATTTTGAATATGACATAAGTCAGACAGAGAAAAAGGTTTGCTGATGCATACTTGTGAAGCTTTATGACAAAGTGAATCGAAAGAACCTAATTTAAAGCTTTGCAAACTTAAAAATTATGGGCTTATTTTGTGACAAAGCTTCGAATAACTCCATAACTCGTATAATTATATTCTGTTCAAATATCTGGAATCAAACAAAACGGCAATGCTTCGAACTTCGTCATCCTATTATGAATTATTCTAGTAGAAATTATTTTATGCATTTTGTAATTTGCTTAATATGGACCAAAAGGCTTTAAATTACAAGACTGTTCAATAAATGAAATGAATAACCGCTCGAATATTCAACAAATTTTTATACATTTAAACATTGACGAAAGCATGAATTAAGTTATCGTTATCGTTACTGCCCCAATCATAATAATTGCGAAATATCGGTCATTTATCATACTTTGGGGTAACTAGAAAAGGAAACAAATCTCAATTATACTACTTTCTATAATAACTAAAATTTAACTTTGATTTCGGATTTTGATTACTGAATATCACGCCAAGAAAATTGTCATAAGCCAGGAAGAGAAGTGCATCTGCGGAAACTGAATTTCACCACAATTTTTGAAGGAAAGTCGTGAAAATTTGCGTAATCACCAATGGATTTATCATGCAATGTCTAAGAAGGGAAGCGACTCTCAAGAGAGTTATTCTAGCAATGAAAAAGCAGTAATTTTGATGGAATCTTTTCATTTGACCAACGAAATGTTGTTTTTGGATCAGAGGTTTCAGACAAAAACTGGAGCGTAAAACAGTGTTTCTATCAAATGTGGTCATGTGACAGTCGAATCTCAAAAAATTAATAGCGTTTAAATGTAATTAAATTTAATAAGAACTACCGAGTTTGTTTAGATTTGAAAGCGATATGAAAATCCTACCTTGGAAATAATAAATACATATAAATTGGAAGTGATAAAAATGTTATTCTTTTGGAAGGACTTCCGGTTTTTTCCATTTTTTGGCGGGAACGTATATCTCTGCAAGCAACACTAATAAAACTTAAAAAATAAAAAAAATATATGTTAATAACGAATTTTCCAAATAGAACGGGTCGACATTGACAGCCTTGGGCTGTAGAAAAAAATTACACACTTCCATTTCCTTTTTGTAGGGGAAGTGTCTTTGGGTGAAGTTGGCTCAAACCTGTTGTTATTTAATTATTATTTCCTTGATCAAAAAAGAACTGTAATGATAAAATTGACAGTTAAAATCCGCATTTCATCGTCTAACACATATTGAAGATAATTTATACTCGTATGTCAGTAATCGGCATTGAAATGGAAATAGCCGTTCGTAAATTTGAATTAAAATAACGCTATAAGACACATTTCGGAAATGGTTTAATGTGTATAGAAGCTCTGGTTGTGAAAATTAGGAAACCATATCTAAAATAAGTTATACAGGGTGTCCGTCGGGAAGGTCTACTAATTTGTTTTGCCTTAATTTTGGTAAACATTAGTCTTGAGAGTTCATATTTGGCAGTCGTGAAGTAGAGACGTGGCAAATTTATTATGGAAAAATATTCGCTAAACCAACGTGTTTTAATCGTTAAAACATTTTATCAAAATCAATTATCGATTACTGTGACGATGGGAAAGTTGCGTGGAATTTTTGGCAGAAACAACGTTCCAACAAGACGCACTATTTATCGCATAATGAATGATTTCGAAGAAATGGGGTCTGTAGCTGATAGGGCCACGCATGGACTACAACGTACTGCAAGATCGGCTGAAAACATTACTGCTGCTCAAGAAAGTGTTCAAAACAATTCATTAACCTCAATTCGACGCCGTGCTCAGGAGCTTGGTCTTCAAAGAACAACTTTGGCCACAATTTTGCACAAGGATTTGCATTTGTTTCCATTTAAGATTCAGTTGATATAAGAGCTTCTTCCACAAGACCATTTATGCTGCCGTAAATATGTCAATAGGATGTTACAGATCGCCCATGACAACCTCGATTTTCATGAAATAATCATAATGAGTTACGAGGCACATTTTCATTTGAATGGATATGTGATTAAACAGAATAGTAGGTTCTGGGCAATGGAAACCCCTCAAATTATTCATCAGTCACGTTTGCAGTCAGTCTGGTGTGCAATTTGGTCAAGAGAATTTATTAGACCTTACTTCTTTGAAACTGAAAACAGCGTAACTGCCAATGGGGAACGATATCGTGATATGATAGAAAACTTTTTAACGCCACAACTGCATGCTTTGAGCTTGATTAACGTGTGGTATCAACAAGACGGTGCCACATCGCATACAGCCAGGATTACAATGGAATTACTGCGAGACCTCTTTCCACAACAAGTTATTTCAAGAAATGGTGATGTTGATTGTCCTTCACGGTCGCTTGATTTGACTGCTTCGGACATCTCTTTGTGTGGGGATATCTGAAAAGCAAGGTTTATGCAAACAACCCAGAAACGCTTGAGCAACTCAAACACAATATTCGCGATGAAATTAATGAAATACCGCGTGAAATGTGTGAGAATGTAATGAAAAATGTGCTCAAAAGAGCTCGCATTTGTAAGGCTAACAGAGGCAGACATTTGTATGATATTGTATTCCATACATAATTGCAGACATTTAATAAAACGTTTATCAATATAAGATCCATTCTCTTTCATTTAATCACAAATTATAAACAAACAAAGTAGTATACCTTCCCGACGGACATCCTGTATTACCATAAACATTGAAAAATAGTACTACATAATATCAATAATGAACTAAAACGGGCGCCTTGATATGGTTGCTTCCATCTTGTCGAATATTATAGGGAATTTTGAAAATGGTTGTCGAATGTGTGGTGTTCATTCCCATCAATATCTGCAATGAGTACAGTTTTGTAGATTTTTTCTGTTCATCGGATGTATCTATAAATAGTCCCCTCTCGGTGTGAGGTTGTATTAAATCCGGTGATCCGCTTAGGTCAATTCAATTTTTTAAGACCACTTGCCATCTCTAAAGTGGAGGCAGCAGCTCCTTATCAGTTCAAGCTACTGATCGCTTTTATCCTCTAAAATATCTCTCCCATTTATGACAATTTTATGATAAGAACCACTACTGTAGTTATCAGCGTTTTCTTTTTTCTGTTATTGCGTTATGTCATTATGAAAATGTGTAAATCGCGTAAAAACAAGATAACACAAAACCAAAACAAATACGCTTCTAGATGCAAACAGAGTGATGGACGATTGGACATGAATGTAAAAAAAAGTAGTGAAAATTATTTCAACCACAAAGCCATGGAAACCACAGCTAACAGCAGTAATACCGCGTACATGCTGTTAGCAACGATAACTGCAACACCAACGGAGAGATATCCATCCATATGCTGTTGTATGTTTGCACAAATAAAAATTGAGTAATTGTAAATATGCAATATAAATATTGTGGTGAAAAAAAGTTAAGGATTAAAGTTTTCAAAAAAATTAGTTAGTATACTGCTGTTTCGCAATTATATAATTAAAGGAGTTTCCCAATATGCAGTTTTGGACAGGCAACAAGGGTGGTTAATTCAAAAGTGTGTCCTTTGCAAACTTGTTGCAAGACTAAGTATACATGACACACATCCAACTGCTTATTCATTTTAGGTTTCTAAAGTAAACATAAAGCTATGATTTCGATGAAAATTTAATTTCATTATAATGCTTGAATCTTGCCATTATGTACGAAATATAATGTCATTGAAATGACTGCCCCTGGATTGGTTGCAACTGTGTATCCTTTTGAGGTAATTCTCAACAACTTTTGCCCACATTTTGGGCGGTATTTCGGCGATACCTGGACGAAGGGGGATTATCTGCTTTTGGGGCTTAAGCGCGTAAACATGGTCTTTGACGTTGTCCCACAAAAAGTATCTAATAGCATCAAATCCCATGATCTTGGTGGCCAGTTGACGTCACCAAAACGTGCTGTTTTTCTGCAAGCAGGTCATTTGTGTATCAATTTCTGCAAATTTTACTAAAACTGCTTGGTAAAATCTTCCAGGATACCACCCCCCTTTCTCATACATCTTAATATAAATCGCCTAATAAAACGCGTGTTTCGGCTTCAAATCGTTCATTGCATTGCACTAATTTCAGTATAAATTGACGCGCATTAGGCATTTTTAAGTATTTAATAGTATTTAATAAAATTAGTTCTGCTAATGAAAATTGACTACATTGCTACGCACTTTGGAATATTCACATACAAATAATGTGTCAAAAACAATGATTCCTTTACAATATACAGGGTGGCGTACGAATCGTGCTACTGTCAACTGTCAATTGGGATAGTTATTTCCAGCAAGATGGAGCACACGTAGCCAGATCGGTTATGGCCAAGCAAAGTAATATCCAGAATCTCCACTTTCCGCTGGCCCCCTAAAGATCATCGTACCTGATCCAGACTTTTTTATGGGGTTATGTCAACCAAAAGGTGTACAAAACGAAACCAGTTTGACTGAATTGAAGCAGTCCATAAAAATAGTAATTGACACAATCCCGTAGAAATGAACCAGTCCCAGTTTTTGTATTTTCCGCTGAAATGTGAAAATCTATATCTGGAAAAGATATACTTTTCCACTTTTCCAATAATAGCCGTGATTATCGGTTTTTATTTTGAGCATATTTAATTAGCTGGTACATTTCTGCTAAATATACTACGTACTACTGCAATAGAAAATGCTAATTAAATTTTTCTTTCGGTTACTGCATTACATGAGCTTTCTATATTATTGATTTTATTCCATGCAGTCAGCAGTGAACGTAAAATTACTAAATATTTTCCATAAACTTAACACTTCTTCGAGAAAAATCGTTATTTGTATTTTTCATCATAACTCTATGCATTTTACCAGAAATTTTTTCACAAATAAACGTGATTTTTTATTTTTTTTTTTTTTTTTTTTGTAACGTTAATTTCCAAAGATATAGAGCGAGGGGTGATTGACACAATACGATACGTTATAATGATTTCCACAAAATTGTGGCGCTTACATAAACCAAAGCAACCCAATGCCATCATCGAATAAAATGTAGACTTCTGATGGTCTTGGCACACATTTGAATTTCGAGTTTCTACTATAGATTTGTGACACTCATAATGTATGCATTTTATATTAGCCCAAGTTTTTTACATTAAATTACGGATGACAGAGAGTGGTAATTATAATTTCCGCATTCCCCTCTTAAAGTAGTCGTAGGTGTTTATAGTAAAACAAGATTTTGTACAATTGAACCAGTCCCAGTTCCTGTTTCCTTCCGTCGAACCAGAAAATTAAAAGTAAATAATTCAAATAAAAAAATTTAACTTAAAAATGATTTAGGTAAATCGAATAAAAGTGGTCAGCAAATAGCTTAATATTATTAAAATTATTTTGTTTTCCTTCAAAACAACTTCCACCCAAGTATTTCTTAGTAAATACGTCGGACATCCTTCTGACAGTATTCGAAATGAGAAGGTGATTAGCTCAAGTAATCCGAACTGCATGCTAACACTGATGTGTCTCAGGAGGGTAGGCCACATTTATTACTGAAACTCAGCCCCAAAGCTAAGACTGGATGCAGTGGTCTGATAAGTCGCTCATTTTAAACAAACATTTATTATGGAAAAACATAAAAAAATAGGGAAGGACAGAGCCGTAATGAGATTACAATAAAAGTATTACGGCTTAAAAAATTCCATGGGCACTGACGGCTTTTAAAGCTGAGCTGATAACACCGGTCTACAAATTTGGAAAAAAATTTACTGCAGAAACGAACCATGTTAATTTAGTGGTATGAGTGCGTTGAATACGAATCTGGCATAAAAATTAGGCTATCACGTCTTGCTCATTTTTTATCGCATGTTAGCAATACTGCAAAAATGTCAATACTGACACTACAATTTTACAATTATTAGTTTGACAGAAGAGCACATTCGTTCTAAATCTTCATAATAGTAGCATTTAAGCATTAAGGGAGATCGTTTGTTACTGATTCAATCTATTTTTGCTTTGCGTATGGGGAATGTTTGGTGGGAAAAAAAGGATATGCAATATCAGAATCATTAAAATATGCAAATTTACATTGCTGGTTTGGTTTTGCTCTCAGAAACTTGAACAAACCGTGGACTCCGACAATGTTTTGCAATAGTTGCAAAACTGTTTTATACGAGTGGTCAAATGGCAAGAAGATCTATTCCGATTTTTCAATTCTAGTACTTTGGAAAGAGACTGGTATGCAGAGAGGTTTTACAAAATATTGTCGTTTCCTTTATCTGTGGTATGGTGGCGCCCCATGTCATCATTACGTCCAAACAGAGCGACCAAAAAGAACTGAGTATTCACCAGGAAAACAAAACATTTCGAATAAACCATTAATTGATCCAAATGACGTTCTTCTTCCGCCACTGCACATAAAGTTGGGCCTTTTTAATAACTTTGTCAAAGCTCTGGACACAGATGGTGCAGCATTTAAATATTTGTTAGCGGTTTTTCCTAAAATTTCATATGTTAAAATCAAAGAAGGCATATTTGATGGACCTCAGTTCAAGAAGCAATTGAATGATGACAATTATTTACAATGTTCATTAGAGAAAGAATTTGCAGCCTGAAAACCTTTCAAGAGCATCTTGAACAGTTTTCTTAGAAACAATAACAGTGAAAACTACAGACAAATTATTGATGAATTATTGAAAAATTATCAATAATTAGGAGCACAAATATCGCTCAAACTTCATTTTCTTCATTCGCGGTGAGCGACCAAGATTTAATGAAAATTGAAAGAAATTATCAAGGAATTTGGGACAAAGCATGTTGGGAGACTATTGCTGGACTCTAATACGTGAAACTGAATCAAAAAAATACAACCGACGTTGAAATAACGCCATTTGCTTTTGAAAATTCATTGATTTTTGAATAAACTAATGATTTTTTAATTTAAAAACGAATAAAAACATTTTTTTTGTATCTCGTGATAGAGAAAAACCAATTACAGATTCGAATTCAGCCCACCAAATTACTCTATGAAAGATATTCGGTTGCTCCAGTCCAAAACCTTCTTGGCAAGTGAAATCAGCAATCATCAGTTTCTAAACACGATTTGGGTTAAGGAATGCATGCCCGATGACTGAAATTTATTGTGTGCCAAAAAGACAATTCTATTGTGTGTACCAACTATCGCGGTAGTAGTATTTTACCCACCGCTTGTGAGGTCCTGGCGAGTGTGATATGTGAAGGACTAAAGTTTATTCTAGCTGACGCCAATTGGACCTTATCAATGCGACTTTGATCTGGTAAACCAACTACTAAAAGAATATTCTCACTACGACAAATTCTAGAAAAGCTCTAAAAAAAGAAACCAGATCGACACATACCACCCTTTCGTTGACTATATGAGTAAAGTTGCTTTCGACTGTCTGATTCTTTGTAGGATGACTCTGTTCAATACGAAGCTCTCATTACAAATAAGTTAAAATCTTAGGATTTTTACAGGGCTGCAGCCTAACGTTCTACGTCTTTGAAATATTCCTTGAAATGACGATGGTAAATATTATACAATCATCAACAAATGGCGTATGCTATTAGTGTATGCCGAAAGACATTGTTGGCAGAAAACTACGAAATGTTACTGCAGTCTTTTTAAGCGTTGAAAAGGAATCAGCACATAATAGTTGTAAACGAAGACATGAAAAAGTCTTTTGTTTTCACCAACAAGGAATCTAGTCGTTTGAGATGCTGTATGAACTTTGACAATTATAACTTCGTGGATGAATAAAGAAAAAGAATTAGAATAAACCCAATAAACTCAGCTTGACAACAGATATTACTGTAGTCTAAGTAAGAGATTTGATAACCAAGACCTCTCCCGGCGAACTAAAATTAAACTGCATCAGATATTGGCTTATTTATCTTGTTATATCATGCAGAATCCCAGATAAGGACACAAGCAAGTGAATCAGTTCTGGGAGACTTTAAGGGAAAAATATTCCAAAAATTGTGTGGACCTATCATTGTTAATGGAGAGTGACGGCGTAGTTAAGCATATAAAAATAAAACGGCTGGGTCATATTTTGTTGGCTGGGCCATATTTTGCAAAGGATACAAACGCCCAAGCTTGAAGAGTCCTCGACAAAGAACTCAAAGGACCCATCTTAGGAAATACTTTACCTGCCTTGTTAGATCAAGCAGAATCCCATATGAGGATACAAACAGGTGCATCAATTCTGGAAGACTTTAAGAGAAAAATATTCCAAAAATTGTGTGGACCTATCATTGTTAACGGAGAGTGACGGCGTAGTTAAGCACATAAAAAGAAAAGGGCTGGGTCATATTTTGTTGGCTGGGTCATACTTTGCAAAGGATACAAACGCCTAAACTTAAACAGTCTTCGACAACGAACTCAAACGACCAATCTTACGAAATAGTTTACTTGCCTTGTTAGATCATACAGAATCCCAGATAAGGACACAAGCAGGTGAATTAGTTCTAGGAGCCTTTAAGAGAAAAACATTCCAAAAATTATACGGACCTATCATGGTTAACGAGAAGTAACGGCGTGGTCAAGCGTATAAAAATACAACAGCCGCGTCATATTTTGTTAGCTGGGTCATATTTTGCCGTAGATACAAACGCCCAAGCTTGAAGGGTCTTCGACAACGAACTCGAAGATCCAATATTTCGAAATACTGTGAAAACTTTGTGATACGAATTGGAAAATAAGTGTAGAAGAGCGAAGCACTTGAGATTATTTTCGATGTACGGCGTATAAAGATAATAAAGTGTATTCAAGTTGGCTTGTATTTAAGTATGTCAGTTGAATTAATTGTGAATTAATAGTTGAATTAAATATGGACCGATATTATTCACAAATACTCCACATACACCTAGATTAACCGAGCAAATGATACCCATTTTGTGATCAGAAATTTACTATGTATTTGTGGCTACCAGGAAAATTGACAAACATTGTGGAGAAGCTCACTGATCCATTAAAGCCTATACTGAAATATAATTATGCAAATAATATCATAATCGCATACTTCACGCCCGCATATTTTCAAGCCACCTTAAGATTACCCCTTCTCTATAGGTATGTAACGAGTCAATACCTAGTAATGAAGGCTAGATAAAACGGTAACAAAAAATATAGGCCAATATAACTCACAGTCCATACATACATAATTGGATCAATTCCGCTTTGTTCCATGTATATAATTGTACCTATTTTATGATCTAAAATTTCCTACTTTTTTGTGACTATCAGGAAAACTGACGAAAATTTGAGCAAGCTCACTGATCCATCAAAGTCCATCACTTCCTTATTGACTAAATGCAACTGTCAGGAAGCAACAAAATGGTATCAAGACCACACCAACAACAACAACAACAACATCAACAACAAATAAAAAGTCTATACTGCTGGTGTTGTATCGTTTTTTGTTCAGGTTTTTTGTTTTTTGTCTATTTTGTATTCGTTGTCAAGGTTATCGTAAAATATGCTTTTATTCCAATGCATTTTTGCCATCATAGACTGTTGCGGTTTCACTATTTTAGTTATTATTGTTTTTAATGGACTTGAAAATGACAGTCAACACTACAGTTGCAAAGCTGCAGTGCAGTGGCAGTATCAGTATCCGCCACAATCCACACTGGCAGCAGCAATCAGCAGTCGGTAGCTGTGCCAGTTATTTAGTAAAGGCCAGTATATGATTTCAGAATAGATTAATTTTTTTCCCCCCAGCGGTATTTTTAGTTTATTACTGTGTACGAGGTTGGATTATTAAATTTAGGGTAGTAGTAGTTGATGCAGTATAAATTGGCTTCAAATGGCAACTTTTATTTACTTAAATCTTATGATGAATTGCAATATAATATGAAACTCAAACAACTTTCTTTTAAAATGCATATATTTTATTTTGTAAAGATTTGACTCTCTTGCTTAAAGAGAGTAGGTGGTGGAATGTACAAGAAATGAAAATATGGCAAAATTGAGTTTTCCAACGATGTGTAAATACAGAGTGTTCGTCGGGAAGGTATACTACTTTCTTTTGCCGCCTATTTTGTAAACATTAATCTTGACAGTTCATATTTGGCTGTCGTGAAGTAGAGACGTGGCAAATTTATTATGGAAAAATATTCGATAAAAGAACGTGTTTTAATCGTTAAAACATTTGATAAAAATCAATCATCGATTACTGTGACGATAAGAAATTTACGTGAAAGTTTTGGGAGAAACAACGTGCCAACAAGACGAACTATTTATCGTGTGGTGAACGATTTCGAAGAAAGAGGGTCTGTAGCTGATAGGGCTAAGCATGGACTACAACGTACTCCAAGATCGGCTGAAAACATTATCGCAGCTCAAGAAAGTCTTCAAAACATTCCATCAACCTCAACTCGACGCCGAGCTCAGGAGCTTGGTCTTCAAAGAACAACTTTGGCCACAATTTTGCGCAAGAATATGCATTTGTTTCCATTTAAGATTCAGTTGATATAAGAGCTTCTTCCACAAGGCCATTTACACCGCAGTACATATGCCAATAGGATGTTACAGCTCGCCCATGACAACCCCGATTTTCATGAAAAAATAATAATAATAAAAAATAATGAGTGACGAGACACATTTTCATTTGAATGGATACGTTGATAAACAGAACAGTCTTTTCTGAGCAATGGAAAACCCACAAATTACTCATCAGTCACCTTTGCATCCGGATATCCCGGAATCTTCCACGAGTTATAGTTCTCGAATCAAAACGTGCGGTCTTCTACCGAGAAACCGGTCTTAGCGACTGAATTTCCTAGATCCAGGCAACCGATTGGGGGGTATGCCAATCGGTTGCCCCTGTGCTGCAGTAAACAAACAAATATATATTTTAGTTTGAGAAAATTAACTGTGTGTTACGCATATGCTACTGTACCGTCCAGGCTGTTATGATTAAATTTTGGTATTCTGTTCTTCGAGTACATGAAATAGTTTTTAGAATAGACCAGTCACTATGTTAATCAGTTCTTATGTTATGCGCATTTTTTTTTAACAACAATTGTAATATTCCTTCTTTTTTTGTTTTTGGTCCATTAAAAGAACCGAATAAAAACAGAGTAACCATCGTTTTCGTTCGAATAACTTGTGTTTTGAAAGAAGAATTTTTCCGAATAACTCAAATGTCAGATTATATCATATCCTTCCTTCTTTTTTTTTTGGTTCTTTAGAAGAATTGAATAGAAACAGAGTAACCATCGTTTTTGTTCAAATAATTAGTGTTTTGAAATAAATTTTTTTTAAATATCTCAACTGTCAGATTTTGTGATTATATTGTAATTATATCTTATTATTATTTGGTATTATTATTGTTATTATTCTAGTTAGTCAGCTGTTAAATACCTGTCATCTGAAGTGTTATTTATTTAGTGAAAGTTTTGCCATTTACGAATAAGAATCATTTAACAACCGGAGAAAGCGTAAAATAGATAAAAATTACTACAAAAGTGGTGATTCAAACGTGCGCTTTCAATCGAACAAAATTTTCTTTAGCGGTTGAAGCTCATTTCTCACCCGGTGGTTACATCAACTAGCAAAATGGTCGCATATGGGGCTCGGAGAATCCAGAAGTGATTGTGGAAAAGTAATTGCGTCCGGAAAAAGTGACTGTTTTGTGCGCATTATTGGACCGAATTTTTTCGAAAGCCACCTCAAAAGGATCAACTGTTGCAAACAATACAGAGGCGGTCATTTAAATGACATTGTTTTTCGTTCATAATGGCAAGGTTCAAGTATTATGACGAAGTACAAATTTCATCGAAATCACAACTTTATGCGTGCTTTATTTAACTTGAAAACGAAAAATGGATAACCCTAAATAAAGAAAATCATTTTTTGAGAACAAGCTGGAGGAATCACAAAAATTATGAAGGGGTTTTTGCTTTTCAGAAATTTCATGAATATAGAAAAGGAGTAGTAATGTAGTCAAAATATTTCACATCAATGTGAATGTTAGTATGGGCCTTTAGGGCTGCACTGCCAAATGGATAATAAATTAAATTGTACGTTCTTACATTCAAATTTTATTTCATTTATTTAGCCTATGGATATTTAAGTTTCCTTACAGACTAGCAATAGTACATTGACAAATACGATTTAAATGCTTAAACTGAATAAAATATTTTTGAACTTATCTCGAGGTAGAGTATAATCAATTGAATTACATATCGAGTTATAAAGTCTCATAGATCTACGAAGAGGTTCATTGCAAGCATAGTTAGTAGAGTGAATATCAATATGGAATGGATAGTAATAACGCAATAAGCGTGGAAGAACATTAAATGGAATTAAAGATAATAAATCCGGACAATCAACAAATCCAGAAATTATGCCATAAAGAAACATTATTGAACAAATATCTCTTTTTGAGCTTAATAATTTTAAAGATAAAAGAAAACATCTGCTGGAATAAGAAGGGATTGGAGTTGAGAATCGAAAACAATTGAAAGCAAACTTCATAAATATTTTTTGAATTCTTTCAATGCGATTAATATAAATCGTAGTTGTTGGACTCCAAATTAATGAAGCGTATTCTAATTTTGATCGTACAAACGATGTATATAAAATCTTTTTAATTTACGGATTAGTAAATTGTGTAGAATTCCTACGAATGAAATACAATGAAGAATATGCTTTAGGAACAATGTAATTCACATGAGGTACGAATGTTAATTTTGAATCAAATACAATACCTAAATCTTTAATTTCATATATATTTTCTAACTCATGATTCAGCATGTGATAAGTCGAAATAATAATATTTCGGCATCTGTGAAAAGTCATTTGCTTAAACTTAGAAAAATTAAGAGGTAAACCATTAATTATTGACCAAGTCACAAGTTTGTTTACATCTTCCTGCAACAGATTAATATCATAAATTAATGCAATAGCTCCAAATATCTTAAGATTATCCGCATATAAAAGATATGTACTATGAAGGAAACAGAACGAAATGTCATTAACGAAAATATTAAAAAGTAGTGGACCCAAAATACTTCCTTGAGGGACACCAGAAGTTGGAATATAAGAGGCTGAGTAAATTCCATCTATACATACTGAACATTGTCTATCCATTAAATAAGAACGAAACCAATTAAGAATTGTACCTCTGATGCCAATTTTTTTTAACTTAAAAATCAATAATTCATGTGGAACTTTATCAAAAGCTTTAGAAAAATCAGCATAGACCGTATCAGTTTGATAACCATTTTCAAAATTATCAATACATTTCCGAGTAAAAACAGCTAAATTAGTAGTAGTTGACCTACCAGTAATAAAGCCATGTTGAGCGGGGATAATATACCGTTTAAACGAAAAGAAAAGTTTCTCATAAAGAATATACTCAAGAAGTTTAGCAATATTTGAAAGCTTTGATATAGGTCTATAGTTAATAACCTCATTTTTATGACCAGATTTATGAACCGGAAAGACCGTAGTGATCTTTGGATAAAATAACCCGATCTAATAGATTTGGATAAAATTATTCTAAGTGGCAGTAGCAGGGATGAGCAACATTGTCTCAATAAAAAGGAGGATAAGCCATCTGCGTCAGTTTTATATGAGATGGAAATCTTAGATATCCAAGTACAGATATCATCATCAGAAATATATAAATCTGATGTATCTATGACAGAAACAATATTATCAAAAATTGTTTCATCAAAAGAAAAGCAATTATTCGAAAAATTCGACTGGAAAAATTCTTTAAACATACCTATATTAACTGACTCATCTAAAGAATTGGAGACAGAATTATTATAAGCCAATGAAATTGGAATTGTGGAATTATTACTTTTTGATTTAATAAAAGTCCAAAAGCACTTTGGATTCGACTTTATAGAATCTCCATAACTCATAATATATTGGTTGTACAAAAATTTATCTAGAAAATTAAATTCACGCATGAAATGTTCATATAAAGCTTTATCGTTTGAACTATTACTCGCTTTAAATCTCAAGTAGTGTTTATTTCTTAAATTCTTTAGCTTTTTTAAACCTCTAGTATACCATGGAAGCCTATGGATCTTTGGTTTAGAAAGCAAAACATTTCTTTTTTTTGGGCGGAGATTTTCTTTAAAAATTCTTCATAGCAGATTGCAACAATATTATTTTCTAAAACATTATTCCAATCTACATTGGATATCGATGAATTAATTACATCAAAATTAGCCGAATTATAATCAATTTGCATTCATTCATTCATGCAATGGCTTATTGCATCCGAAACAAGTGACTGTTTGGTGCACGTTATGATTTGGAGAGGTCATTGGGCCGTAATTTTTCCAATAATACCTCAAAAGGACCCACGGCTGCAAACAATCCAGAGGCAGTCATTTAAATGACATAGTTTTTCGTACATAATGGCAAGGTTGAAGTATTATAATGAAATAAAAATCGAAATCGAAATCTTACCTTTATGTGTGTTTTGTTTAACTTTACGTGAAAAAGAACAGTTGATAACACGATATTTGTTTAGTCAAATCTATAAGAGTCAATGGATGCTCATTATCCCATCATCGCAAATGCAATTGAGCCGCTGTGCCAGCAGGTAATATTTTTTGTCATTCTTAAACTGTGATTATCAATTAGTGACGTCGTCATAAATTAGCTTGATTTTGTACAGTAGCCTTATATTGGTCAGCCTTCCGCAATTAACTCCTTCAACAGTGTTCTGAACAAACTTATACAGCTTACTAATATCCAGCTTTCTTTTTGTTTGCTTACGTAAGCTTTTCGATGTGCTCAATCGAAATCATAGTTTTATGCGTACTATATGTTTATTTAATTTCACTTTTGAAGCCGAAATGTGGATAACCCTATACAACAAAATGTACTCCATATTACTTCACATTTTCTCAAAATAATGAAACAACATTGTCTTTGCAAAAATGTAAACCTCAACCCATCATATCAAATCGATCAAGGAGTTATAAATCGTATGGAAGAGGTGTTAGTTTTGAATGGACAAATTTAATTTTTATTCACGGGTGTTTTTAGCAATATTTCTTGTTAAAAATTTTAAATTTAAATAAATAAATTTACATAGCAAAATATGATATGTCCATTTTCCCACATTTATCACACGAACCCCTGGGTGTATATACGGCATAGGCCATGTGCGCAAATTGTTTTGTGCTGAAACAACAAATAAACCCAAACCGAAGTATAGACCGCAGCCTAACAATGTTTAAGCCATTGTCGCCGCTGCACTGTGCTATCAATCCACAATGTAGGCAAGTAAATAGTGCTAATGCTATAACGCGTTGAATTCTTTTTTCGTTTTTAATTTAATTGATAAAATCTATAGACCAGGGATGGAGCGAAGAGACCAGGGGACTACTGTGATGTTAAATGATTGAATATACCGAACACATACGGCTGAGTGCAACGTCTGTGGCATGATGATGCTGTGATATTAAACAACAACAGCTGTTATTGTCTCATGCGGTTAATATTTTTGGTTTTTCTATTGGCTTTTATTACGCTGTTACAAATAATTCGTTTTTTTTTTTTGCCATGTTTGTGTGATACAACTCACAAAACTACCACATTATATAATTGATTTTTCTGTTTTGTTGGGTCTGTAAATAATACTAGAAAATGTTAACACTTTATGAGCGGTAATAAAAACAGAAACATTTTCATATAATATAATTGAAAAATTTTTTAGGACAAGGTGTAAATTTGCCAGGCGTTCGAAAGAGAG
>JAHXMU010000089.1:16813-50747 GCA_019455685.1 Philornis downsi | reverse complement strand
TGACCACAACTGCCAAACGCCTGATACAGTCACTGGGTGCCACCATACTGACCCTTAATATATCACCTCTACGTTAGCTTCATTAATAATTTTTAATGTTTTCTGACAATGCATAAATTAACGGCAGCCGGCAGTTTC
This sequence comes from Philornis downsi, assembly GCA_019455685.1. Lineage (NCBI taxonomy): Eukaryota > Metazoa > Arthropoda > Insecta > Diptera > Muscidae > Philornis > Philornis downsi. Next base: position 50,609 of record JAHXMU010000089.1, on the reverse strand, counting down.
ATGTAATATTTATTACATAATTGAAGTACATTTACAGAAATTGTATGACTTAATAATTCACTGAGAGTAAATTGCAATAAAAATTTAAATTTGAACAATGTAAGACCGAAAAATGAAAGAAATTGCCAGGAAATTATGCGATTAAAAGAAACTCTGGGCGAGGGCATAACGATGTAATAAAAAGTTACATAAAGAGGTTGATAGAAGGAATTAAATGGACGAAAAATTGCAAATTTTGCAAATTTATTTATTTTTCTTTCTAGAGGTGGCAAAAACAAATTCATTTTTTATAAGAAGCGTAGAAGCTTGTCAATTTTCGGTATTAAAAAGTGAATTGGCAGAGTTTATATAACATTTCATACGGCAAAAACATATCAGCCGGGCGAAATGTGTTTCACTACTTTGTAAGTCAATTGAGCTATATCCGTCTGTTTGGCTTCTTTGGCTGACTGGTAGGCACGATAACTATAGTAAATCTTTATTAAACATCTTGAAGGTAGACACAGCCTGATACTTGTATTTTGCCAGTGTGAAGCCGAGAACTCTCCACACAAATTCTTTCCTTTTTGTAAACTTGCTAATTCGTATACAGCAGGATCTTGGTAGAATTTAACTTACAAGAATCGATCGATTAATCACTTCCCTTCTAGTGTATGCCATATACGAGGTGCGTTCAAAAAATATGGTGAATTTTCAAATTTCGCGGGCTACTTGCATTAGACTTTCGATTATTACTTTATTAATGCTGGCACACTCGTCTCGAAGATATGTTGATAGTTCTATCCATATATTATATTTACTTTGTTCGTGAGGCGCATAATAAGACAAGTACTTCGCGTGTTCGGCGATTCTATGCTCTCGCAAAAAAATGGATCAAAGAAGTTGCATCAAACTGTTGTGTGAAATTTTGTTTAAAAATTGAATTAAGTGCTCAAAAACACTTGAAATTTTGACAGTGGAATACGGTGATAGTACTTTGAGTCAAAAAAGTGTTTACAAGTGGTACAAGCTTTTCACAGAAGGTCAAGAAAATGTGAACGACGATACTCGCTCTGGACGTCCCAGCACATCAACAACCGGTGAAAATGTTGAGAAAATGATGAAAATTGTTATGGAGAATCGTCGAATCACAATTAGAGAGGTTTTTGAGGATGTCGGCATATCGGTTGCCTCATGACAGGCAATCTTTTTGGAAATTTTGGGCATGAAGCGAGTGGCAGCGAAGTTCGTTCCAAAATTGCTGAATTTTGACCAAAAACAACGTCGCATGAGCATCGCTTAGGAATGGTTGAATGACGTCAACGATGATCCAGATTTGCTTAAAAGGGTCATAACTGGTGACGAATCAAGAACACTCGAAATTTTGACAGTTGAATACGGTGAGAGTACTCTGAGTCAAAAACATTTTTACAAGTGGTACAAGCTTTTCACAGCAGGTCAAGAAGATGTGAATGACGACGCTCGCTCTGGACGCCCCAGGACATGAACAATTGATGAGAAAGTGAAGAAAACTGTTATGGAGAATCGCCAAATTACAATTAGAGAAGTTGCTAAGGATGTCGGCATATCGGTTGGCATGAATTTTGTTCATGAAGCATGTGGCAGCGAAGTTCGTTTCAAAATTACTGAATTTTGACCAAAAACAACGTCGCATGAGCATTGTTGAATGACGTCAACGATGATCCAGATTTGCTTAAAAGGGTCATAACTGGTGACGAATCATGGGTATATGGTTATGGCATTAAAACCAAAGCCCAATCGTCCCAATGGAAGAGTCCAGGGGAACGAAGACCAAAAAAAGCACGCCAAGTTCGATCAAATGTCAAGGTTTTGCTCATTGTTTTCTTCGATTACCACAACGTAGTATTAGGAGTTTTTACCACAAGGTCGCACGGTAAATACACCATTTACGTGAAGCAATACGAAAAAAAAAACGCCCAGAATTGTGGAGAAAAAATTATGGCTTTTGCATCATGATAATGCACCTGCTCACTCATCTTTGCTTGTGAGAGATTATTTGGCCAAAAACAACACCGTTATCATGCCTCAGCCACCGTATTCACCAGATTTGGGCCACTGCTACTTTTTCGAGTTCCAGAAATTGAAGAGACCCATGAAAGGACGGCGTTTTGCGACCGTTGAGGCGATAAAGACTGAATCGGTAAGAGAGCTTAAGGACATACCAAAAAGTGAATATTAGAACTGCTTCGAGGATTGGAAGAAATGCACAAGTATGTTATATCTGAAGGGGACTACTTTGAAGGAAATGAAATAGAAATTGATGAATAAATAAATAATTTTTGAGAAAAATGCAAATTCACTTTTTTTTAAACACACCTCGTATATCGATAGGTGAAACTAGTGTTTTTTTTACTATTTTCAAATATTCTTGTCGACAATAAGGACAGTTTCTTAAAAAAATATGTGAGTTTGGATTTCATTTTCAAGAAATGAATTCAGTCCGTTTTTTATTGGTTTCGAACTTGCCTGTGGATATTAGATATAGTTTTCACAAATTCCAGCCTCTTATGCTAAGCGGCGCCATCTATATAGGGTTTTTGGTAGACACCAGAACGTACAGACGAACAAATGGATATGCTTAGGTCGGTATAGATTTTTGTCAAGATCAAGAATACATAGGGTGGCTGATGGTTGTTGATACCAGGATGTTATGGGATATCGGATGGCTATATCTCTTTGTTATATACGGAATGACAAAATTAGTAAACTATCCCCCTATCCAATTGTGGTTAGTAAAGGGTGGCGCATAAGTAACGTTATATTGAATGCGCTCTTGTGCATCATTTGGTTGTAATTCGTGAACCAATTGGATATTATATGGGAAAAGATGTAACACTTGTATGTGAAATTCTTTGCAAAGACCGCCTAGACATTTCTAACTGCTGAGAACGTCACCTGGTGGAAGTTTCGGGGTTTTCTTCAATACTTGCTTGCACTCGAGCAATGGTCACTTCATTTCGAACTGCACGCGGTCTTCCAGCACGCGGAAGGTCACAGACAGCCCCTTGTAAATCGGCAAATTGTTGGAGCGCTAGGAGCATTTCGAACATGAAAGAAAATTTGGATATAATCTTTGTGTCTGAATAATCGAATGCTGACTTTCAAAGTAAAATTGTACAACTTTGGTTCTTTGTTCTGTGCTGAGCCTTTCCATTATAAATTTCCCAAGTATTATTTAGTTAATTCTGCAAAGAGTCAAACAAAAAGTCTTAAACAAAAAATGTATTCACTGATCAAATCTTAACGTTACTTATGCGCCACCCTATATAATCAATTCGGTTTTCATAATCAATAATCAAATCGGTCACTACCACCTCACAAATGTAACCCATTGACTGCCTCTCTTTTTAGTACTAAATTGAAACTACATTTCGAACACACAAAAAATGTTCTTGCTATAGTAATGATTAACATTTCTTCGCAGTTTAGATAGCAGTGATTTAAATGCAGCTAATCGCTGTGGGATTCGCCGATAAATCAACAACTTCGCTTTGAAATTTATTTATGCCACATTTATATTTGTCATATATTCTATTTCTTTTTCCAGACCATGTTACCTGTCATGTTGAGTCACACACCATCTGGGGCCTCCATTAAACAATTGGAACACTTTGGCCAACTTATGAAATCTGGGCATTTTCGTAAATTCGATCGCGGCTATTTGCGTAATCAATTGGAATATAATCGTATGACACCACCCGATTATGATTTGTCGAAGGTCAAAGTGCCCGTTGCCCTTTATTATTCCATGAATGATATGTTGGTATCGACGACGGGCGTTGATCGTTTGGCACGTGAGCTACCTCAGGTGATTGACAAGTATTTGGTGCCAATGGAAAAATTCAATCATTTGGATTTCCTATGGGCTATAGATGTGAAGACGCTCGTCTACAATCGCCTAGTAAGGAATATAAGACGTGTGGAAAATTTTAAATTGAAACACTCACAAAATATGATAGTCGCCCAATTGCAACAGCACCAGCAGCAACAACAGCAGCAGCGTCAAGAGCTGGCGCATAATCAACATACGCTTTCGCTACCACCACCGAGTTCGACCAACATAGGTGGCACTCAGTTAGTTACGCCAGCAGTTACAGCGGCTGCGTCTCTACATCAAAATGTGAATAATTTGGCGGAGAATGCTATGACGAATGCGTGAAATATCGGAAGTGTAGACATTTCCAAAATTCGAACCTAAAACGACAGACATACGTTTTTGCTTATGTTCCGAAGAAAAAAGCTAATGCTGTTTTGTTGACTTGTTTTTTCTTTTTTTGTTATTATTTTTGTATTCACATTTTTAATTTGATTAATTTTTGTTTTTTTGTAAAAATATCGTATATTGACTGTGATGACAATTCTGTGCACTGTGCCCCCTGCCTTTTCCGCCCCTCGTTTTGTCTTTGTGCAGCAGTATGTAACCAACTCCCGGCGACTCCTTTACTAGTTGAATTTAACATGCTGCCTCCACCGTCCACATCATCGAAAAATTTCAAAATTATTCTTATGTTTTGTAATCATTTACCTTTCATCATTTCTTTCTTAGCTTTTCCTATCTTTTTTCCCTTAATTTATGTAACTAATTTTTAAAAATGTACAAACGAAACTACTGGTAGTTTTCCAATAACTTGTTAGTTTTCATATAAGATTTGTTTATAATTTCAAAAGATGGCTTGTTGGATTGCTTAGGTAACCATCAAAGCTTTTTTTGTTTTGTTTTTGTTAGTTTGTAAATAGTTTTTAAAATAAAAAATTAATTTGTAGGATTACTTACACAACACAGTTTTTCAATAAAATGATTTTGAAAATCAAAACTGTAAGCATTTTATTGTATGCGCAGATTTCTTTTCTATGAAGCTGTGGAATAAAATGTTGGAAATTCCCACTATGCAAGAATTTTTCTATACCAGAGGACTGAACCCATATCTTAAAAATATGACATTTTTCAGAAAAAAACAACTTACAGTTATTGACAAATATAGGGTGATTTTTTAAAATTTAAGTTTTGCAGCTTGGCAGCACCGATTGGTAATGGCGTCCAAACGTCATCTGGAAAGGCTAACAAACGAGCAACGATTACAAATCGTTGAAATTTATTATCAAAAGATCATTTTATGGTCGTCATAATTGAACTGCTGAATTAACAATTCGTGCTGTTATCTCCACATTTCGCACCAAATTTACTTTGTTGGACATACATAAAACCATCGACTCGCATGCGTAGAGTGCGTACTGAAGAAAATATTGCAGCCGTAGCGACCAGTGTTAATGACGATCGTGAAATGTCAATTCGTCGCCGTTCTCAGCGATTGGGCATGTATTACTCAACCACAAGGCATATTTTTTTTGCACCAATTGGCTGAGTTGAACTTGGTTGACATGTGGTTTCATCAGGACGGTGCAACATGCCACACTGTTGAGGGATGAATTTGGTGAACAGCTTATCTCTCGATTATTTCTTGATTATTTCTTGTGGGGTTATGTCAAGTCGTTAGTCTATATGGACAAGCCGGACACTATAGAAGCCTTACAGGATAACATAACACGCGTTATTCGTGGCCGAATACAGGCCGAAATGCTCGACAAAGTGCCGAATAATTGGACCTTCCGAATGGGCATTTTGAGACGAAGTCGCGGACAACATTTACATGAAATTATCTTTAAAAGTGAAATGGCAAAGACCAACTTATCGATTCCAATAAAAATTTTAATATATGATGCAAATTTAAGTATTAAAAAATCACCCATACTAAATTTTCACTGCAGAAAACGGTCTAAGTCAATACCTTTGTATGACAAAACGAGATCGGTATGATAGGATTGTTTCCATACAAGAACTGAATACAAGAATTTTCGAATAATTGACATTCGAAAAAGTGACTGTTTGGGGCGCGTTACGGTCTGGAGGTGTCATTGGGCCGTATTTGTTGTTTTTTTTTTTTTTTTTTTTTTTTGAAAATGACGTCATTTGGATGACATTGTATTTCGTACATAATGGCAAAGTCCAACTGAACTGAAACTGAACTAAAAGTTTAACCGAAATCATAGTTTTATGTTTGTTTTATTTAATTTTATTTTTAAAACCGAAAAATTGATAACCCTATACTTTAATTCAAACTACATCAGTTTTCTTTGCAGTATAAGTTAGCTTTCTTCTTGGATTTTTTGAGCTTATTTTAGCTTTTTTCGAGAACTTTTTGGCTTTTTAAGGTTCTGGCAACACTGCTAATACGACAGCCGCTGCAGCATTGTGAACGAATTGTCGGATTATCGCCAGATGGGTGGGCGCCTTGAAAAAGCCTCCTTCTTATAAATAATGTATCGATTTGACCTGTCTTCAAGTGAAAATTCGTATTTTTTTAGTAATTTTCAATTACTACGCCCATAGTTATGACGGTCCATTATGAGATAGCACTTTCCAATACCTATTAATTAAATTGAATACAAGAATTTTGGAATAATTGGCATTTTTTAGAGCTTTTCTAGAACAAATTGGATTAGATTTTGAGCAATTGTTAATGTTGGCGTTTTTAAGCCCGACACATAAATCTGAATACGAAGTAGAGGAGGAACTAGTTTGCATTATTGAAGTTAACCAAATTCGACATGAAATAATACTCTAACGACACAGTAACGACGATATAGGGGATATTTATGCAGAACTCATTTTTGCTTATATTGAATTCAATTTTATAATAACTGTTTAGTCATTAATGCTTCCTAAGACCACCACTTAATGCAAAAAATTATGTATTTTATATGCGAAAGGAAAAACAAAAAAAATTTGAACCACTAACTTTGACGAAAACAAAAAATAAACATCTGAAGCTAATATTGATTGCATTTATTTTGTAATTAAAAAAGTTTGTATGCAAATTAATAAGCGCGTTAAAGTCAAAACTGGGTCATTATCGGTATATGGAGTTCATTTGCAGTCAAAATATGAATTTTTCGCTCCAACATTTTCTATTAATGAATATAAAATTTATCTGTCCATCCAGATCAGTTGGGTAATACCTGAAGTTGCCCTTGATGGTTAAGAATTCGCTGGACCAACTTAACAAAATTGCTGAGAAATGTGGCCAGAAATGTCTCCAAAGACGCGTCATACGGCGTTTCATATACCAAAGGCCAATTATCATCAATACGAGGATCAACAATGCAAATGACTTATTTAATGAGTACCGTAGAAGAAGGAATTAGGCTATAAAACATAAAATTATTATTATTTATTATTATTTCAAGTTCTTCAACGTAGACTTCAAAATAGTACAAAAGTCGACCTAACAAAAAAAAAAAAAAAAAAAAAGAAAATGTTTTTCTTATTTTTCAAACATAATCTCCTTTCAACTCGATACACCTTTTCCAGCGATATTCAATAGCTTCTATACCCTGTTTATAGTAAGAATTGTCAAAACCCCCTAAACATAGCCATCAACCGCAGTTTGCACCTCTTCATTGTTGTCAAATCTCTTAAAATACAACCATTTTTTCAAATTTGGAAGTAGAAAGTAGTCCGAGGGAGCTAAATCTGACGAATAATGTGCGAGATGAAGTAATTCGAACTTTAATTTATTAGCTCTGGCCATCGTAATAGCGGATGTGTGAACTGGAACATTGTCTTGATGAAACAACACTCTCTTTTTTGCCAAAACTGATCTTTTTTCTGTAATTTCATCACCCAAACGCTACAATAAATTATTATAATATTCGCTAGTTGATGGTTTTTCCTTGCTGAAGCTAATCAACGAAAATTATCCCATGCGCATCATAAAAACCAGATGCCATGACCTTGCCTGCAAATGCAACCGTCTTTGCCTTCTTTTGACTCAATTCTCCCACTCCAGTCCGTTGTTTTAACTTTTGTTTCAGGTGTAAAGTGGGGGACCCCTGCCTCATCCATGGTTATAAATTCACGCAAAAATTCGGTTTTATTACTGTGAAACATTGCCAAACACTCTCCTCAAACATCTTCATGGCGCTGTTTTTGCTCTGTTGAAAGCAAACGCGGCACCCGTGTCTAGACTCCCCCAGAACAGATTGCTGTTTTAATATTGGTTGGATTGAGACCTTCCAAATCGAAATATTGAATTACATAACGGTGACCGGAGGCCTTACAAGTTGCACAAGGTAGCTGTTCGATGATACGATGGTCGATGATAAAATTTAAATCACCACATTTGTAGTGAGTTTTAACTATTTGTGTGCATTCTTCCTTTATTAGACAATCCATATTCGTATATGACAAACATATTACTAAATAAATACCACTTCAAATGATAAGTTTTTAACAGCTGACAGCCTTGCCAGACCGGCGGTTTCGAATCCACTAAAAGAAAAACCCTGTATAATAACTTAGGCAACCGGCTTAAATATATTCGTATTGAATATGAAACTAATATCATAAAAAATGCTGGAAATATTTCTCGTCGGACCAAAATGCAGAGACTCATTGCAGAATTGATAGAGTAGTAATCGCTGTAGTGACTTCGAAATGAAACCTATTGTTGAAGATGATATAAAACGCAATAAAGCTCCAGGGTATGGCCCCATAACTGATGGAATACTAAAGTAACTGCCACAATTATCGCTTGCATAATATTTAAATTTATGCCAAATCATTAGCAAATTGCTTATGATTTCGATGCCGAAAACTGAGAGCGATTTTCGTGACCAAAACCAAACCAAAAGTCGTGACTAATGATGTCATCACTTCAAAATCGAATGCAATAGCTTCTGGACTTACCTGCGATCCCAAGATGCAGCTTTTTGGTGTAATAACAAAGCCGACGAAGTGCCAAAAAAAACATAGTATTCTAAAAGTTATGTGAATCAGCCGTTGCACAAGTATTAACATAAAACATATTCATTATTCTACTGCTTGAAGTCTGGTCACCTTATACCTTGAAATCAACAAAGTAACACGAATCCCCATTACTCGTATAAAGCCTTAAAGTATGCCAACAATTTTTATTTAATGAAGTTTCTTAATGCCAATTGAGCGATTTTCTTATAAAAATTGCACATATCTGAAATCCAAATTAATCTCTGTAAAACAAAGTGCTTAAAGAAAAGTGCTTAAAGAAATGGTTTATTTTCCTTTATGATTGCATGCAAATAAAGTAAAATATCTTTGAATGAAGTACTTGAAAAATTATGCTCCGAAGAACCAATTTTTGGTAGTCGGCTTAAAGAAGCTCCGTTTAAACGTTTGGCAAACAATTTATTTACTCTCCTTAGTCTTTCTATTTGTAAAAACTGCAAATAAAATATATAATTTTTTATGTCGCTCAGAACATCCGTCCTCAATACTGTTGACTGCAGCCCATGGTAGGAGATGTACAAACTTTGGCCTTAAGAAATATTAGGCGCACCTCTAATTCAGTGCCTGTTTACTGGTTTTATTTTTTGTAGAAAATACCAAATCTATGGGGATATGCAGCCAAATTTTTTAAAAAACTGACTTTTGACGTAAATAAAATCACAACAAAGATAATGCAGTATGAAATCAATTTTTAGAATACAAATTTGATTTGAATTTAATAAAATAGTAGTTCTCTCCTATGACAACCCTATGTTAATTTCATTAGTGAATACGCAATATTACACCACTTTTCCATCACAAGGTGTGATGAGTATTCACTTCTTTGTATGCTCTCTTTCCACTGTGGATTTATTGAGATGTCATCCCTTGAAAAAGTCCCATAAATTCAGCTAAAATGATCAACTAACGTCTGGATTCAAGTTGAGCCGTCAATGTAATATTCGCTTCTTTAGATGCACTTTTTTAGAATACAAATTTGATTTGTATTTAATAAAATAGTGGAGCTCTCCTATCACAACCCTATGTTAATTTCATTGGTCATTACGCAATTTTTTCACCACTTTCCCATCACAAGTTGTGATGAATATTCGCTTCTTTGGATGCACTTTTTTTTACTGTGTACTTATTGAAATGTTATCCTTTGCAAAAGCTCCCATAAATTCAGCTAAAATGACCAACGAACGTCTCGATTCAAGTTGAAACGTTGAAAAAAATGACACAAAAGAGTGTCAAATACGAGTATATATTGATCACTGGGGAACCATCTCTAAAGGATTTAGTAAAGATCAGGGCCTGCTTATAACCTAGATTTCAGAAAGGGATGACCGGCCAAATTACGCTCAGTGTTTGAAACTATAAAGTTATCGATATACTTATAACCGCGTTATTAATTTATTCTGTTATGTATTGAAATTTAACGATGTGTTCGTATTTATACTTAATATATACTAAAATATTAAATTAATTCAATGAAACACAATTTTGGGCACCCCTATCCCCAAATGACAGCATTAATTCACCTTGCTCAGCAGTTCTGAATACTTTTCTGTCAGTGAAATGAAAACGAATTGCCGCCATTCTTTGCGGCAGAGACAATGGAGAAACGAGTGCCATTGATGTGGCAAGTGCCACTCCTGCAACGGAGCGATAGTGATGAAAGTCATAAGACCCAACATTCACTGGAACGTAAACTACGATAGAAATCCCCACTCTCACAAATGTAATTTATAAGCAAAACTCACGAGACGTTATTTATTAGAATGTCACCTTGATGCGCCACATGGGGAGGTTCTAGAATTTTAATGTTAACAAAACCTAAATGAAAATTCCATAAACAAAAGGGCGACCTTTACGTTCAGTCAATTGTGCCAGGTACGCTATATATTCCTACTGTTAAAAGGAAGTGAATTCTCAGTTTATATTTATATGCAGAAAAACTTTTTCCCGAGTAGAGAGTTCAAATCTATGTACAAAGTGACGCACGAATTGTGGTACTACCAACTGTAATTACAACCGTTATTTAAAGATGTTGAAGGATTTTTTAAAATTAATAAATTAATATCCAGGAACTACACTTTCCGCTGCTCTCCCAGGTCACCTGACCTGACTGCACTAAACTTTTTTCATAGGGTTATGTCAAGCAGGGGCTGTACAAAACGAAACCAAGGGATTTGAGTGAATTGAATCAATCCATTAAAACAGTAATTGAGGCGATACCAACTTCAATGCTTCAAGCCGCAATGAACAATTTTCTGATCAGGTATCACATCTCGTATGCGAGTAATTTATGATCCACCAAGTTCAAAATTTATTAGTTATATAAAATAAAATTGAATTTTCTGTACAATGAAAAAAAATGAATGAAATACACATACATACATAATACATTGTTTAAAAAATAAGTTATTTTAATTTCCAATTGTAGCATAATTGGTGTATCATCCTGTATATAAAATTGAATGCTTGTATATTTGGGTTTTTGTTCCAAATAAGTGTGCAAATTATCACGAAATTTTCGTAGTGTATTTTGTATTGATCAGAAAGGCTGTGTTAGGTCCTGAATGGAAAAAGGGACGTACAAGTAACAATTTTGAATGATTATATCTAATAAACTATTAGAGATATGCAGAAGGAATTAAGTATGTATTGCATGAAAGTATTACCAATTGATTCCTTTTCAAAATCTCTTTCTGATAGCCAAAGTAACCGACCGATCGTCATAAAAATTCACCAGTTTGTTACTATCAATCATAAAATTGTCTTATTTTATTCTAGGTTAGTATTGGAAAAAGGGGCGTAAAATTGACCACACAACTAAAAGCTATAACGGCTATGTCTCATCAAAAATTAGAGGTGCAAAGATGCTATTAGAACATACCACTGATTTATAAAGAAGCATGTCCAAACAAAAAGTAGGCAATGTCACATCCATTTTAAAAAATTGGTTATTGCGGTCAAAGTCACAACAATTTCATAGTTAGGATCACAAAATTATCATGTGGTTATATTAGGTCAAGACTGATAAAATGGACATTGCGCAGCCCGCATCATTTTGAGTGGTTATATCTCATTACCTACTGGAGGTACATAAATACGGCTTAATGCTACTGACAGGGACAGAAATATAACCTCATTGTTTAAAAAAAACAATGACTGGTATTATATAAAGACATGCGGTACCGCCCATACGGCTTAACATTTTGAAGGGATGTATCGTATGAGTTATAAATTATACGAGTATACAAGTGACCTTTGGTATGCACACGCTACTGACGCTACAATGAGACTACAATAAAGAGAGAGATATGTGTCCGCTAAAATGGCCAGAATTACGGCTCGATCGTCATAAATTGTGCTAACCTAAGTTAAGATTAGCAAGTAACGCCGTCCACACAACTTTGTAATTTATACAGCCATATCTCATTAAATATTAACGATGAATATCAGAGGTTTATTAAGAAAGCCAAGAAGAAATAACCATACGAAAAATGGGAGCTTGATGACATTTTCGATCGAAATTCATAAAAATTCAATAATATCAAATTAACGACCGAATCAGATTACATCCGGAAAAGATTGAGCAAATAGTCGTGTTATTGGCCATGCAATCAAGGTCCTATATTAGGTAGGAAGTTGAATGTTATACGAATATAGAGGATGTTCCTTTCCCCTTTTAATGGTGGCGGTCGCATCATTTTAGGTGGTCATATCTCATCATCTATTAGAGGTACATAAATACGATTTGATGCATATGCTACTGATATGGAAAGAAATAAGACCCCATTCTTTTGAAAAAAAAAATTGTATAACGTCATAAGTATCAGATCGATTATCATAAAAATACAATAATAAGTTATTACCAATCACAAAATTATTATATTCGATATTATATAAAGGGATGTGGCGCCGCCCACACGGCTTAACATTTTGAACGACTGTATCGCATAAGCTATAAAAGATATACAAATGCATTTTGGTATGCTGGCGCTTTCACAGAGCGAAATATGAGTCAGCAAAAACATTTTAATAATCTTCCAAAATAGTAAAAATTACTGCTTGATTAAGCGATGCGTTGTTATCAATCTCAAAATTACCCTATGCTAACCTAGGTTAAGATTAGGAAGTAATGCCGCCCACTCAACTTTGTAATTTATACAGCCATATCCCATTAAATATTAGTGATGAATATCTAAAATTTATCAAGAAAGCAAGGGAAAAATCAGCTTTTCGATTTTCTTTTTTGGTCTGCTATTGAAGATTATGAACTGAACGACATGTGTGGTTTCAACAAGATGGTGTCATGTCCTTGATCGCAGTAAAACTCTAGAGGGCGGATTTCCCTGCTGTAGATTTCCTGTCAATTCGTATACAACTGGCCAGCCAGTATATGTGCATGTGATTGTCACTCGAATATACAAAAAAATATTCGTTAATACACGAGTTCAATCAAACAAACATTTTGTTTATTTATTTTTTTTTTTTTTGTTTCAAAAAGAACAATATTATTATTATTTGAATAATTATGAATAAGACGAATTTATTCATTTTATTTTATTTGTATATTTATGTGTCCAGTCTATCTTGTCCCTCTGAAGACAATTCACTTATGCCAATATTTTTTTCAATCCTCGAAGTCTTCAAAGTGCCGATTGTCTTCAATTGATCCAATATGGTCCACTTGAGATAAGAGTGGAGCGAGAAGAAAGTAACGTATGGTGGAAGGCTCTTAAGAAGATACTACACAAGGTCCAGAGGATGATTCGGCATTATTGATGCGCTCCGCACCACCTCATCCAATGCACTAAATGTAATTTTGCGCTTACTACCCCTAGACATAATTAGTATGCAGACTGCGCCAGCTACGGCAGTAAGACTAAGAGAGCTGTCACAGTGGTAAAATAGTGGTTATGGCCACAGTGTTGTGATCCTTAACATAGTGCCTGACAAAACAGGCACCATTGACTGTATTCTGGCTGCACCAGTATTTGACAAGAAGTTCCATATATGTACTTATACCAGATGGGGATACATGGAAATGTAGAATTCCTGATATAAGACTGTATGTCGACTTCTACGCTGACGGCTCAAAATTAAATAATCAGGAAGAGTTCACACAAACTGATGTCGCTGTCAAGACTCGACGTCACATTACGGGACACTGTCCGATTAAATGAAATGTAGTGAGACTGAAGTTTGCGGCTAGTGACTTCTGCAGGAGCTGTAGGAACGAAGAGGAGGAGTCCATAGAAAGCATTCTCTGCAATTGACCCGCCGCGGCGAACATTCGGGAATCAACACTGGGCTCTTATTTCTGTAGGGACCTAGGAGATCTATATACTCGTAGATATTGTCCGACTTAAGAGCTTCTTATGGCGCTCAGGATGGTTCAACGGGAGAAACTAGGGGCATCCATATCTCTAGTTTTCGTGGTATCACAATATAAGTTAGTCTGTCTATTCAGACTGCCACACTGACCTAACCTAATCTAACATGGTGTTAAGTTAGACGAATATGCTGATTGTGGATCAATATTAGTTGGAGATGTGGCGAAAATTCCGGTTGATGCCGGATGGATGGCGATGAAAATCGTTTACATTCCATGAATGAGAAATGTAGAGCTTCTGACATGTAGTGAGCTTACATGCATCCTATTTTTATACACACTCAAACGGGACCTTCAGTTTAACCACGATTCCGAATGTCACAGTTCGAAAAACATTTACCAGACTTGTTGATTATTCGACCAGCCGAAGTGTTCAGCAGATAGGTAGCTATATGTGGGATTGAACTCGGGATCATACGAACGATGGTCGCGTGCACTAACAAACGCGCAGCGTTCGGCCACGTGGCGCATTCCACACAGAAGGCGCCTAACGCTCGAATAATACGCCTTGTTGATAGTTTGAGCCAGCGGATGAAGTTCATAATGCACAATACCTCCATAAGCGGATAAAAGTACCAGCATAACCTAGATTTTGTGAAGGACTTTAGTGCGTTCTTTTTTCGGTTTTACTCCATCTTTGGCACGACACTTATTCGATTGTAAGCATAAATCCAAGTCTCACCTCTCGTAATAGTGGGTTTTACAACATGGAAGTAGACAGAAATGCTACTGCAGACTTTTAAGGCCCAAAAAATCAATTGAAATAGGGTTGGCAGTATTGGCCAGCAAATTTTATATTTGTTGGACACCACTTTCGTCGGTAGAGATGAACAATCCTCTAGGGCGCACTTCGTCATCATTCGCTGTCAGCTTTCCTTAAACTGTTTATGTCGCTCTTAGCCTTCAATTCATACTCAACCTTCCTTAAACTGTTTATGCCACTTGATGTAAACATTTTTTTTTCTAACAAAGTCCGTTCACCAAAGGCCTCCTCCAACATTCTGTACGTTTCCGAATGCAGAAATTGCATTTCGTAAACAAAACTGGAGTCACATACATATTGTCAGAGTCGTCAAAGCCACTTTTGGCGTCGTACAAATCCAAATGCAGCTGAAAAACTAATTCACATTTTTGATGTCAAGATTGGCACAGATGTCTGCCACATCGCTACCTACTTAGAAAACTTCAAACTTCAAAACTGGGCTTAATTTATGAACACAGAAGTATTTAAGAAAAATCTGTGTAAGGACATCAAAACACTTAATTGTGTAAATACTTTTCCCATGTTTGTTATTTTTTTCTTGTTTTTTTTTTTTTATTTCCTTCCTGTCCATGTTTGTCCAAAAACATTTTAAGTTTGTTTTACTTTTCCCCTCAAATTTGAACAGGTATATCCCATTCTTATATGGAAGATTTGGCTGTGACGGAGTTTGGAGCAGGGTGAACTTATGGCGCTTGAGTCCTTTCTTATGGGGGAAGCCAAACTTTCTTGAAATGTTAAGTAAACGAACGCTAATGATGTTATTGAAGTTCGTCTCCGGTAAAAGATGATAAGCGGCACAAAAAGGTGTTATTTGCATTTCTATTTTGACGAGAGAAGCCCAGGGGATGGTGAAAAACTATAAGATGGAAGCAGAAATGTAATTTATAAATGTATAATGAAAAAAAAAATGTTAGCTGGAGTTGCTAAATATCACGACGACGCTATAGTATGAAATGGAAGTATGTGTTTTAGAATGATTGGAATTTAAGATGAAATAGTCCATGTAAAAATTCGAATTAACTGCACAAGTAAAGATATATAAAACTCACATAAAGCCATGATTTCCATGAAACTTCTATTTCATTATAATGCTTGGATTTTGCCATTATTTACGAAATACAATACCATTCAAATAACCGTCATGGCTTTGGTAGCAGCAGTGTATGCTTTTGAGGTAGTTTCGACAACTTTCTCGCACATTTCGGACGGTAACTTCACGAATGTTGGTTTTCAAATGCTCCAACGTTTGGGGATTATCTTTAACGTAGCCTCACCCAAATGTCTAACGGCATCAAATTGCATAATCCTGGTGGCCAATTGACATCGGCAAAACGTAAAATTACGCTTTTTGGAAACTTGTTATGCAATAAAGCCCAAATCTGCCTTCTTGTGTGGCTCGTGACACCGTTTTGTTGAAGCCACATATCGTCCAGTTCATAATATTCAATTGCAGGTGGTTATCCTACGGCCATAGCACTCTGAATTGACGTAACAGTTCCTCCAGCGTCATTTTCGGCAAATTAGGGCCCAATAACACCTCTAGACAATAATGCGTTCCAAACAGTCACTTTTTCCACGTGCAATGGCTTTCCATAATCACTTCTGGGTTCTTCGAGCCCCTTTTTGCGACAATTTTGCTTGTTGGCATAACTACCGGGTGAGAAATAAGCGTCATCGCCGAAGAAAATGCTTTTTTTCAAAAAATTATCATCGAAAGTCTGTTGCTGTAGCAAGCAATCGGCATATCTACGGCATTGTGAGTGGTCTGTCGGCTTTAATTTTTGTGTAAGTCGGACTCCATATGGACGAAGGTACAAATGCAGATGCAAAATATGCGTTAAGGAGTCACAATGTAAGCCCAATTGCAGAGAACGCCATGGAATCGACAAATTCGGATTGTCCGCCACACTTTAATTAGCAGAAGCGATATTTTCGGCAGTGCGTACATTGCGACGATGCACAGCCCTGACCACATCTGTAACGCTTTCGTCTTTTCGAATTTATTTACTATCTTGTCAATTCCTTGCATAGTAGGTCTATTATGATAACCATAATCGCTCCGTAATGCACGAAAATTGCCCACGTTTGAATCACCATTTTTGTAGTAAGTTTTAACTATTTTTAAGCTTTCTTCGGTTGTTAAGCGATTCATATTCGTAAATGCTAAATCTTTCACTAGGTAAATGACACTTCAGATGACAGTTATTTAACAGCTGACAGCCTTGCCAGACCGGCAATTTTGAAACAAAATGGAAAACGTTCATTATAAATGCCTCTTATTATATGTATTGTTCGCAGTTTCTTGACAATCCTAAACGCGACCTTTGCTGTCCTCCATTTATGCTCTTTCATGAGCTTATTTTTTTTTGTGCTTTAGTAAACACTCAGTCATACGCGCACGACTGGTATGAGCAAGATGATTTTGTAATGAGAGTTGACATTATAAGCAGTCGCATTTATTACAGGTGGTGGCTGCTGCTGTAGCTCAGGTTGTTGAGCGTGCGGTGACATTTTTGGGGGCGCGGGCTGGAGGTCTTTCAAATTGCATGAATATAAGGGGAAAGTAATACCGGTAAACATTTGTTTAAGTCGAAACTAAATTAATATTTTCACTTGCTTCAGCAGCAATCGCTATTTTGTTCAAAAGAGGGGCAGACATCGAAATTATGATTAGTCCCATGATGTCAGCCACTGCCACGACATTCCTCTTTCGTCTGCAGTTAATGTGTAGTCATAAATTTAATTTATATTTCTGGAATGCTTCATCTTCACAGAGAATTGCTGCCTTTAGCCAATGGCAAAGCGGATGCAAGATTTGTTTCAATTAGTACTCATAGAAAAATGCCGGCTTTAGCGATATTGCTCATGTACTTTTGCGCTTCGGCAATGGTTTGAAATGAAATGAGTATTAAAATGTAAATAGATTACCCACTTTTAAATGGAGGCTCTACGTAGTTTCCCATTTTCACTATGAATGGGTATACAACATTTTCTGGCAGAATTTTTTTTAACTATCATCAACTATCAATCGAGTAATGTAGCCAGAAACTATTAGATTAGTGGAATAACATTCAGAATGAATTGAGCTTCCAGATTAAAGTAAATTTCATGGTTCCTAATGCAATTTATTCTGAATAACCCCTTCAGATCGGAAAATGTGGTCATCTGTGAAGTACCTCAAAGCAACTTTTAAAGTGTTATAGTGTTAAGCTTAGTTCCTTTAGGGTAGCAACAATATTTTTTAGGAATCAGAAAACATTCGGAAGCTATAAACTGGGGAACGAAACATGTCATTTTCAACAAAGTTTTAGCAATTTGTTTATCGTATATCATATGACCGTAACGGTTTCTCATAGTTCGAAATATGGTGTAAACAATCAAACGATTTCAGAGGAACACCAAAAGTTTTTTAATGTAATTTCCGTCATTACCGATTTTTTGTCGTTTTGGTTTCAAAATGTTGGCATTTTCGGGAAAAGGCTTTCAGTCGTGAATTCACTTTTGTATATTCTATTAACTTGTGCCACCAACTGTTAATTCGGGTTTTGGTAAGAGAATAGAATCTATATCAGATGAACACATTGATAGTTCGATTTGTTGCGCTTTGGAGACAAACTTATTCAATTCAGCAGAGCAAAGTTAATGAGTTTCTGCTCTCTCAAAAGGCGTATAATGGCCAGATAGTATTCTTTATTCAACGTGAAGCCTTTGGGGGAAGAGTTTCGCGTGCACAGAACTGCGATATGCGAAGAAAATAGTCAGCATTATCTTGACTTTTGAACTTCTTACACGTGTTTTTTTTTTTTTTTGTTTTGACTCTGTTGGAAGGCGTCATACCCAAACTTGTGGATTAGTTTGCATGTCAAATTCATAAACGTATGTCTCATCACCGCTTCTAAGCTATTTTATGAATGTGGGATGGAAATAGACTCGCTGTAGCATGTTTGCGTGACATTCGCGCGATTAAGTTCTTGAAGAAAATTCAGGTCTTACTGAAGTAGTCGAGCGGCAAAGCTTTTTACACCCAAATAGTCATGTAAAATGGTATGAATTGATTCGTTAACCAAAGACAGTACAGCAACTATCTTTCTCAAACTTAAATTACAGCTTGTAGTTATCACTTCCTTTACTTTATCAGCTGAAGATGTTGGTTATCGACCATAGCGAAGCAAATCATCTAACACATCTCGATTGCTTTTGAGTGCACTGTACCACTCATATGTACGCTTGATTCACCGTAAGTCTTCTTTAATATTTGCAGTGATTCAACATACGAAATTCCATTTGCAATACAAAATTTGGGATAAATTCTTCATTCGTTATTTTTAATTATTGTAATAATTGTTAAACACACATGAGACAACTGACAGACAAAATCGAGTAAACGACACGTCTAGTAAATGATTCTCAAACGGACTTTCGGAGTCGTCGTGTTGAATGAAACTAAAACTAGAAAGCATGTAGGCTGACTAAATGTGAGAAGTTATCTCAAATTCTATTCATGGGATGCGAGGAAGTTTTTTTTTCTTTGTTTTGTATTATTTAAAAGCCTGACAGTTGCAAGAATTGATAGATTCAGTACTTTAATTTGTAAAGTATTACGAATATTAGAAACAAAAACGGATTTCAGTTGCAATATACCAAAAACTACTTAATTTTACCATTAGTAAATTCATCCACCGAAGCCCAGTTGGTTGTTTAAGCAAAAGCATAAGTTGCGTGGATGAAAAACATTTAACCCCAACATTTATATCCCTTCAAGCGCTCTTCGCCAACACTTTCGAATGACTTTCTATACCCAGCAACAAAGAAAAAATTATCTTAACCATTATTTATATTTCTTAAAAGCCTGGCAATAGATGACGAAGATGATGCTAACGATGCAAATAAGCATAAAGACCAAAATGAATTGGGCCATTGAAGCTTTGTTTCATCCATTCTCTCAGGCATAATCCCGAAACAATGGAAAACAAACTGTGCCATTTTATCGAAATGCTCGGATTTAAGCATTTCAAAACTACACAAATTCTCAATGTTTTTTCTGCTGAACGAGCATTTAGCGGCGGAATAAAACAATTGTTCAAAATTCTTTTTTTTTTTGGTGTGGGTTGGATTGGTAACATTTTACAAAACGCGTTGAAGATTTTGTAATATATTCTAACTGTAATGAAATGAATTTTTATAGACGGTCTCTTTCTGCAAGGCGTTACTCTCCGTTCGTATGCATTAAAAGTTGTCACACATCTAAGGCGTAAATATTATTTTTTCTTTAAAGTTTCGTACTTTGGTAGATGTATCGTCGCGGTATATCACCAGCGGATCGATAAACAAAGTATTGATAACTGTAGAAAAATTGTGTATAACAGACATGTGTAATATAATCGTATACTGAGTTATACTTCCATTATACATTCCGATGAAATTTAATAGAAGACAGCGAAAATTTAATGCATTCAAAAACTAATTTGAACGCCCCCTGACGGAATTTTAAAGAGGCTACTGACTTGCTTATGTGACTTCACATTGTACATAAACACAGCATTTTGATACTTAAAGCTTCGTCAACAGAACATTTCGTGTGGGTTATTAAATGAACCGTAATCTTAATAAAACTTTAAAGATTGTTACGTTATTTAAAGAAAAAAATACATTTGTGGTAGATTATAATACTTTAGATTTAACCAGCTGCACTCGACGAATTTCTAATTATAAAACTCTTGCAAATTTTTTTTATACAAATATTCAATACCGATAATACATCAAATGTCAATATAAATCTTTATGAAAATATGTTAGATATGTCCATTTATTAAACTGAAAGATTGATTTTTGACTTGACATTACGAAAAGTGCAACTGAAAGCGGAAATCTCAGTTTAATAAAGAGGAAACGGCAACTCCCAGCGGGAATTTTCATTCAGTAGTGGGGAAACAGTCAAATTAATTTCAAAACCTTCACCTTATATACATATAGCAAATATCAATTGCAAGTGAAGATTTCCTTTCAATTCTCTACAATTGATAATGAGAAAAACGCTATTGAAGTGCACGTATTATGTTTGAAATAGATCAGCAAATCACTTGATAAACCAAATTTACGTCTAATATATAGAGAAGAATAAAAGAAATTGAAAATTTACAACTTTTAATGGAAAAAATAATAATATTTAAAAGAGAGAAATATTCATTTGGTTTGTATTTTTTGTTAAGAAAACACCCTTGACAACACAATTGTGATTTGATATTAGCTGCTAAGGGAAGCAGTGTCAATTAAATTTAAATATTAAATTAAATTTCCTTACATCTTCCACCTTCGTACAATTTCTTCCACTAATTGTATGAAAAACACTGCAAACTTCAAATGCTTGCAATTTCGTGAAGAACAAACCTATAAGATATTCTTACGGAAGCCGATAATCCAGGTAAATCATGCTTGGCAGCGTCTAATAAGTGAGTACGATGTTACTCAATATGTGTTTCACCCACATACAACGACGGTCCCAAAACTAGCCGTCCTAACAAAGAAGACACAAAAAAGTTGGAACAAATTTCCTGTATTTTTCAAAATAATCTCTTTTAAGCTCGGTACACTTTTTAAAGCGATACTTAACAGTTTCAATACCCGATTGACAGCGTCTAATATGCGACTACGATATTACTTAGTATGTTTCATATGATTTTTGTGTCAGAAAATAGTCATTCACATACGAAGCATTTCTCAAAGCTAGCTAACCTAACAAGGAAGGCACAAAAAAGTTTGAAAAAATTTTGTTTATTTTTCACCATAGTCTCCTTTTAGCTTCGCAATAAGAATAGTCAAACTTCTTAAAATAACCATTAACCGCAGACTCCATCTTTTCCTTGTTGACAAATCCTTTACCCCCGAGCCATTTTTCCAAATTTGGAAGTAGAAAGTAGTCTGATGAAGCTAATCTGGTGAATAAAGTGCGCGATTAAGTAATCGGAACTTTAATGCATTAATTTTGATCACCGCAATAGTGAATACATGAACTGGAGTATTGTCTTGATGAAACATGACTTTCTTTTTCGCCAAATGCGGAGTTTTTCCACAATTTAATCACTTAAAAGCTGCAATAAATTAGCATAATATTCGCCGTTGACAGTTTTTTCTTTCTGAAGATATTCGATAAAAGTAATCCCATGAGCATCCTAAAAAACAGACTCCATGACTTTGCCTGCAGATGAAACCGTCGTCGCCTTTTTTGGATATGATTCTCCCCTTCTAGTCCACTGTTTTGACTGTTTCTTTGTCTCAGGTGTGAAGTGGAAGATCCATGTCTCATCCGTGGTTATAAGTCGACGCAAATGTTTGGCATTACTGCGATGAAACATCACCAAACACTCTACTGAAACATCTTCACGGCGCTGCTTTTGCTCTATTGAAAGCAAGTGTGGCACCCATCTCGCGCACAGCTTTCTTATCTTCAAATCTTCGGTCAATATACGATGTATAGCACTTTTTGAAATGCCTATCATTTCAGCTAGCTCACGCACCTCTAGCCGACAATCATCCAATACCATTTTGTGGATTTTTTTAGCCGTGTTTGGCGTGGACGCTTCAATTAGTCGATCACTACGGTGTTCATCTTGGCAGCTCGTACGGCCTCGTTTAAATTCGGCTACCCAATATTTTACAGTCGTAAACGAAGGAGCAGACTCCCCCAGAGTAGAATACAGTTCGGCTTTAATATAGACTTTATTGAGATCTTTCAAATGGAAATATTGAATTACATAACGGTGTCTAATATTTTTCATATTTACAAATTCACTGAGATCTTTTATTTTTGATGGCTCAAATAAAAATACTAAACAACGTGGTGCCTTGAAACTTAAAACGTATGTTATGTAAGGTTGCCGCTTTTCACCAAAATAACTTGATTTCATACTACTGGCACCATCTAAACGGCTAGTTGTGGGACCGCCATCGTCGTTGTGCTAAGAAAAACTTATTCAAAATATTTAAATAAAATGTGTCAACATTAATCTGTAGCCAATAATTTTGAATAGCTCAAAGAATTTTGTGACATTATGGTATTTCGCCACGCTCCTTCCCACATCCAGTCAAATTTAAACCGCAGAATATCTTTTTGTCAAAAATTTTGAGTACTGCAGGCTTCTTTTGTATTTTAGTTTATGGCTGCAACTGGACAAGGTAACCCCAGCACATACAAAATTGCGAATTTGAAAAAAGTCACTTTTGTCTATAATTTGGAATCAGTACGTTCGATTTATTCAAAACTTGACCGAGCCCTAAGAATGGCCGGTTGTTGAGAATGGAAGATTTAAACGCTCATATTCAGATTGCCTCCAGGCAAATGATCTTAAATTTCTTAGACTTTTTTAATACAACATTTGGAGTGTCTGTTCATATCCATTGAAATGAAATCTTGTTGAGAATGTAGGATTTAAACGCTCGTATTCAGGTAGCCTCAGGCAGCAAATGGTCTTAAATTTCTTAGCCTTTTTTGCTATAACTTTTGGAATGTCTCATATCAATTGAAACTTTTTACATTGCAACCTTTCTCTAACATTCACTTTAGTTTAGGATCGTGAACAAATCATGGCCGATAATGTACGTTTCAAACAAATTGTGAGACTTTATCGAAATTACGTTTTCGCCTATAATTTACATTAGCTTAGCTTGATGTAAATCTTTATGTTTTTTTTATTACCTGGTCAATGCAGCTCTTACGAGTTCTATTAAAATTTTGTCAAATTTTAACTCAAAATTTTTAAATTATCCAACATATTCGATAATTACCATTTGATAAGCTTTTATTAAATTCAAACGGACGTCATTCAAGATGCAGTAGATAAAATTCTAGTTTATAAATACCATTAATGGCTTTAAAATCTTTCAAAAGCAGGTTGTAAAATTTTTTTTTTTTTTTTAATTTTCCCCGATTCTGTGTGTTTAACCATGCTATGTTTGAAGGGCGTTCACTAACTTAAATGTCCATGGAATAAATCAATTTGAAATTATACTGAAATATTGCCAAAAACAAAATGTCTCTAAACCACTTGATGCAAAAACTCTTATAAAAATCACTACTCTGCAAAATTTCCTATTAATTCCTGCTGCCACATTTAAATACTCTATGAGAAGTGCAGTCAATACAGACCTTTTACGTCGCTTTTAGCAAAATAACGCCAGAAATTTCAATGGTTTAGTATTCATTGGCCATGGTGTTAGTATTGTCAACACAGACCATTTCCGCATCCGCTGCATCAGAAGTACTATTTATTTAGTGATAGGCTTGCCATTTACGAATATAGATCGTTTAAGAACGGAAGAAAGCGTAAAAATAGTTACAACTTATTATAAAAGGGGTGATTCAAACGTGGGCTTTCAATCGAACAAAATTTTCTTCAGAAATGAAGCTCATTTCTCACTCTGCGTTTACGTCAACTAGCAAAATTGCCGCATATGAGGCTCGAAGAACCCAGAAGTAGAAGTGATTGTAGAAAAGCCAATGCATACTCTGTAAAATGTCCTATTAATTCCTGCTGCCACATTTAAATACTCTATGAAAAGTGTAATCAATACAAAGCTTTTACGTCGCTTTTAGCAAAATAACACCCGAAATTTCAATGGTTTAGTATTCATTGGCCATGGTGTTAGTATTGTCAACACAGACCATTTCCGCATCCGCTGCACAAGGGTGTGTACGAGTATAACAGTGTGTATTTGTGTATATGTTCATAATGTTAACATTATGAACCACAAATGCTTCAAGTAAATAAACATCATAACAATAGATTTTGCTTTGTTACTGGGCATTATGGGCGGTTTTTGCGGAATTGGCAAAAAAATCACTAAAAGTTTTGAGAAATGTTTATGGCACTCTCCATTTGTAGTGTAAAGTACTTGCGATAACAAAGTTATTTTGCAGCTGCTCTCAGCAATTGTGGGACTTACGAGGACGAGTAGGTGTTATCATTAGTTGTCTTACAATGACAAAGGACAATTGATTATTTATGTTTCGGCCCATTTAGAGGGAGAGAGGGCAGCAGCAGCTATATACTACATCGTAATTGCTTTGTGTTGTTATTTGTGGCTATGATACAAGTAATAACGCCAATTGTTCGTTATGGTACTTTTGTATCATACTTTTCATTGGTTCAAAGCGATGGAAAAATGGTGCAAGATTCTTGGGAGAAGATATTTTTCCCATTAAATTAAGTCACAAATTATGGTATTGTAAAATAGAGGTCAAATCATATGACAAATGGCAGTATAATGATGATGACGTTTTTTTCGAAAATTTAAAAAAGTTTAAAGTTTAGTTCGCAATTTTCTAATATAGCAGCATAATTGAAGCAACATTTGTGCTTTTCTTTCAAAACTGAACAACTTAATTATATTGTTTGTTATTTGATGTAATGTAATATTTATTAATTTGTACCATTTTGTTGTCACATTAAACATTCTATATTCATGATGTACGACTTTTTGTTTGATTTATGTGTGTTCTCATAATTTACATCGATTTACATTTTAAATTTGACAGAATCGTAAATCTTATGATCTAATTTCATCGAAAATTTTCTGTCATTATTTAATCTGAATTTGTAATCAATTCATTGTGTGAGAACGCCAATATGCACATATTTTGGCAAGAGTTAAAACCTGCTTGATTTTGGCTCTAATAGAATGCAGTTGATGGTCATTTATTTGTTCTGTGATATGCTCGATTCCGTTGAAATTAAGTTCATATTAGTTGGTAAGTGTTATTCATTCAAAAGTAAAGTTAAATAAAACACACATAAAGCTATGATTTCCATGAGACTTTTATTTAGTTTTATTATTATTATTATGTATAAAATACGATGTCATCTATATAACGCTGACCGATTAGATCCTTTCGAGGTGGTTTTCGAAAAAATACGTCCCAATGACACCTCCAGACTATAAAGAGCACCAAACAGTCACATTTTCCGGATGCAATGTAATGTCTTCAATCACTTCTAAGTTCTTCGAGCGCCATGTGTGATAATTTTTTTTTTGTTGCCGTAACCACCCAGTGAGAAGTGAGCTTCATTTCAGAAAAAATGTTGTTCGATCGAAAGCCCACGTTTGAATCATCACTTTTGTAGTAAATTTTAACTGTTTTCATGCGTTCTTCGTTTATTAAAGCATCCACATTCGTAAATGGCACTAAATAAATGACACTTCAGATGACAGGTACAGGATGGCCCAGAACAAACGAAGTGGTGTGAATTCTCTATAACTTTCTTATTATAATTTTTTTTTTCTTTTCTTTTTAGTATTTCGTAAAGAAGACTTGGAGAATTTATGATGGAGCAATACACAACTGAACAACGTGCCCAAATCGTTGAAATTTACTTTGTAAATCAACGGTGCATTGTGTTGACTCAGCGTGCATACCGTCGTCAATTTAATGTGCGGGTTGCACCCTCTCAGTCAACAATAAACCGTCTTGTTGCAAATTTTCGAGAACAAGGAGCAGTAAGGAACCTTCCTGGTGCTAGCAGACGACGAACGGTGCACACGGATGACAATATTCAAGTGGTACAGGAGAGTATTCAGGAGGATCCACAAACATCAACCAGGAGACGTTCGACACAACTTGGCATCTCAAGAGGGACGCTTCAGCGAATTTTGCATAGCATAAGAATGTTTCCATACAAAATTCAAATTGTCCAAGAATTGAAACCGACAGATTACCAGCAACGACTTGACTATGCAATTTATTTCCAGCAAAAAGCACAAGAGAATCCTAATTTTATTCACCACTTAGTTATGAGTGGCGAAGCCCATTTCCAATTAAATGGGTTCGTTAACAAGTAAAACTGTAGGATATGGGCTACGGAAAACCCGAGAGTACTTCCTCAACGACAATTACACCCAGTTAAGTGTACTGTTTGGTGCGGTGTTTCTTCAGAAAGGATCATTGGCCCATATTTTTTTGAAAATGAACGAGGTGTTGCCATTTCCATCAATGCTGATCGAAATCGGGCCATGTTGGAAAATTTTGTAAGGCCAGCCGTGAAAAACCATCCGCAAATATGGTTCCAACAGGATGGGGCCACAGCGTACACTGCGAGGGCCACAATGGCTCTTTTACGCGACATATTTGGTGAAAGAATAATTTCGCGTACAAGCAAGACTTTTTCCTTTGGGGTTATTTAAAAGGGAAAGTTTATGTTAATAAGACCAGGACTATTGACGAATTAAAATCCAATATTCGAGACGAAATTAACAACATAACACCGGAAATTTTGCGAAAAGTCATGGAAAATGTGTTGGAAAGAGCACATTTGTGCGAAGCAGAAAATGGCCACCACTTGCGGGATATCATTTTTAATAACTAATCTAAAAATATTCCCTACAAATTTACTGTATTTTAAAAAAAAAATTAAAAAAATATGTCTTAAATATAAAGTTATAAGCAACTCACACCACTTCGGTCATTTTGGGCCACCCTGTATATGGAATTTCTGTATGAAAAGTCAGCATAGTATCAGCCTGACTTACTTTTTCTACCTGTCCTTTTGCAAAATGTGAGCGTAGCCAAAAAGGGGAGCAGTAAATCGCTATGCTCTTATCAAATAATTCACTTAACTAAAGAACATTAAAAAAAACAATTTTATAACTTTGTGAAGTTCTCCGTTTTGAAAATTATAGAGATGCAATTTGTACTGGCGTAAATAGCGTAAAAGCTCGGTCCATTTTCATGCGCAAAACTAAACTCACTAAATGTCTGTTGAATGACACGTTATACAGAATTTAGCGCAATTAAATGAAAGAAATTAGTATAGAAATATATGGGTTAATTAAGTAATTTGCATGTGGGGTAAAAAATGAACCGGACGACCAAAGAGCGTGGTCGTTCGGTCCATTTTTTAACTTTATCAAGCATTACGATGCTACACAATTTACAACTTTAGTTACTTTAGTCGTCGAATTAGAAATTACAAAAAAAGTATTTCGATCAATCCGCCATTTTGTATTGAAGGTAGTAAAAGGGATGTGACGACAGCGTCCATTTTCATTTTCAGAATTAAGTTCAACAAATTTAACAGAACCCAGCACAACTGCTGAGAAAATATAAGTTAAATAAAATATTCATATGGGTGACCATAAAATGGAAGTGGCATTTTGAGACGCTACTTTTTAGGAAGCACTCGGTACTACAGTTGACCAAATTTAGATGTACCGGCATATCGACACAGCTAATTTATAATGCTCGTCTACAACTTGTTACAATATTAAGGTGTGTAGCATTTTATTATTATAAATATTCGTTATCGTGTCCATTTGCCAGTGGGCCAAATAGGGAGACGGGCATCGGCTGATTTCGTTTTGTATTGAAGAACTTTATGTGGAGTTAATTCCTACCTCCATGTTTCAAGTGATATCGGGCATTCCTCTGAGAAAGAAATTTCACTATTTGATATATTTCATAAATAATATTTGGTGTAAGCAAATTATTTTCAGACACATTATACTTTATTTAAAAAAGAGTGGTGCAATTTGTTTAAATAGTAGCGCGGGGTAACTCAAAAGAAAGTTTATATTGGTTTAGCTTACTGCATAAATAAAGCGAGTACGAAGAGCGCGGGGAGTACATTAATAGCTGGTCAGGTTCTATTGGGTCATTTGTCGGGAATGGCCAGCGAATTTTGTGTGCGAGAGTTTTACAAGCACGTTGATTCATTAATTACAGCAGGTAGTAGTTTCTGTAATATTCGAGATTTTCGACACTTAAATGATGCGCCAAGCATTCCTCTCATTCGAAAATGAGTAAAAAAGTTTGAAGAGATTGAGACAACACTGGAAAAACCGAGACCAAAACCAAAGTCATCAAGAACGATACAAAACGAGGGGAATGTTAATCAGTCTGTTTGTGAAGATCAGCATTTTTCAACTTGGAAGCGAGTAAATGCTTTAAATGTGCATAGATCATCCTTAAACCGCAAACACTCGAAACCGCATCCCTACAAGTTTCGATTGGTGCAAGAATGAAAACCCCAGGATGTCAGTCAGTGACTTCACCCGAAAACACGAGGGTTTACAGTTGAACGATATTATTTTTAAGAAATAAATTCTTAAATTTTATACTGTAATAATGAGTAAGCAATTTTTCAATAAACGATCTGTTAAACGAGACAATGGGACGACTTGCTATTCAAAAATATCTGTTCAACATAACAAAAAGAAATCTAGCATTATGTTTATATTAGAGCCATGTATACATACTTTTCCCGACACTTTTACAACAACATTTGGTAAAAACATGAACATTTGATAAGACCATCAGAAACCATTTGGTATGAGAGGGCTAGCCTCATTAAGGATTTGTGAAAAAAAAAAACATTACCAAAAGTAAAAGCTCCGTTTTGTTGCCCAGTGTTGGACAGGAATCGACAAAAGTTTCGTTTTTCATAAAAAAGAAAAATCCTATATTTTCCGAAAATTTAATTCATTTCATAAAGAATAGCATGAGGCATTAATATATTGTAAAAGTGCAAAGGTCCAAACTGCCCTCAATATTTAAATTGAATATTCGTATACTGAATGTTATGACAACTAATATGCGTATATTCATTGATTTTCAATATATTTAAACTGTAGATTTTTGCCAAAATATCTGGTTAGATATATCAAATTTACATTAGATGTTATGTGACAGGTGTAAAAACTAATATAAAATTCTGTTTGGTCCTGCATCCTTCTGCCAAAACACTTGGTGTCGCACAATTAAGGTACAAATCGTTTATATTACGCGTTTATATTACAATACAAGATCATACAAAACAAAGTCATATTTTTTTCTGGCATTCCATATTGTCGAATAGAATCTATTTTAAAAAACCGATGCAGGTGCTTAGCCGCTACTATTATTTTTATATACTGGCAATCGTGTAATTAAAATACGAGTAGTCTGCTTATAATTCTTACCTTATATATCTTTCTTGTTTTTTTTTTAATTTAATTTTGAGCTGACTCGACATTTGTGTAATTGTTGTCAATTTATAATTGCATCACCGCACTCGCGCGACCCGAATAACCGACTAATGGGAGATTTGTCCACGCACAACACTTGTTTTCATTTGTAGAACCGAACAACAACAACAACACTTGCGACACGAAAATTAAAATAAAGAAGGACATGACTGGCTGACTGTTTGCTATTGCAAATTCTTCACTGGCAAACGTTTATACACCATTTTCACTATAAATCATATGTTTAACAAACATCTAATACTACACGCCTAAAACGTAAATGTTTATCAATAAACCGATACAATTATGATGAAATTTAATAACTTTCCGAAAACGAAATCATAAGAAACACACGACCAACTGTGGAGAACGTACAACTTTGGCGAATTTTAATAATAAACTGAAAGATTACCGGTGCAGTCGAGATGAGAGAAAGAGAAATTAATGTATTGTTGTTGTTGCTGCTGATAATCACTGTCACTCTGCGTAGGTATGAGAAGACTATTTACGATAGAGAGATTCACGATGCAACCGAGATGAGAAAAAAAGAAATTATTGTATTGTTGTTGTTGCTGCTAATAACACTGTAACCGAGATGAGGGGGAAAAAAACTTATATTACTGTTGTTGTTGCTGCTAATAATCACTGCCACTCTGCATAGCTCTGAGAAGACTTTTTATTTACTTCGATTGAAATCGTTAACAGGTGATATCCAAATTGCATTGGAGTTACCAGAAGGGCGTGAAAAAAAGAAATTTCAGAGTTACCGTGTTAATTATTTTATTCCTTCACACGGCTTATGATTAATAGCATTTCAAATGGTTCAAATTCTTTATTAGTAAGTACATACGAGTATTCCTCTTACCAAATGAAACATTGTGTGTACCCATGCCGGAAAAAAATAATTACTGACAATGACAACTGATCACCGAGAATAAATATCAAATCAAAATTCTGTAAATGATGACACAGAATAATAATAATAATTTTCTAAGTTTCCTTGCTAACCTTTATCTTGCTTTTTTCACCGCAGATTATTTTTTGCATAAATGGACTTCTTTTAAGTTTGTTTTATTGACCGAATTATTACATTGCCCCATACAATAAGCTGACAATCGAAAATTCAAGTTGTTGACTGTAATTCCTCAATCGAGGACTGTAGTAATGTAAAATCTTGACGAAAAAAATTCAATGTAATGTCTTTTAAGCAAGCATGTTCCTCCTGGTCCAGATTGGTGCACGAATAGTGCCACTATCAACTGACAACCATCAATGGGAAAAAATATAAGAACATTGCAACGTAATTACAAATTTTTTTAAAAACCGTAAACAATAAATTGAACTGTTTGAAAAATTCTAAAAATAAGTAAACATTCAAACCAAGAATTTCCGAAACATAAATTAAAACATGTATATTTTTTTAAATGTAATTACAGCCTTCTATTAACGGGCTATCAATTTAGTGGTTTCAAAATCGACGGTTTGGCAAGGCTGTCAGCTGTTAAATAGCTGTCACCTAAAGTGTTATTTATTTAGTGAAATCGTTGCAATTTACAATTATGGATCGTTTAATAAAATCTGCATCAAATTTTGTGTAGAATTAGAATTTTTGTGTGGAATTAAGTGCTCAAAAACACTTGAAATATTGGCAGTGGCATACGGTGAGAGTGCTCTGAGTCAAAAAAATTTTTACAAGTGGTACAAACTTTTCACAGAAAATCGAGAAGACCTGAATGACGACACTCGCTCTGGACGCCCCAGCACATCAACAACCGATGAAAATGTTGAGAAAGTTAAGAAAACTGTTATGGAGAATCGTCGAATCACAATTTGAAAAGTTACTGAGGATGTCGGCATATCAGTTGGCTCATGCCATGCAATCTTTTCGGAAATTTTGGGCAAGAAGCGTGTGGCAGCGAAGTTCGTTCAAAAATTGCTGAATTTTGACCAAAAACAACATCGATCATCGTCAACGATGATCCAAATTAGCTTAAAAGGGTCATAACTGATGACGAATCATGGGTATATGGTCATGAGGTCGAAACCAAAGCCCAATCGTCCCAATGGAAGAGTCCAGGAGAGCCAAGACTAAAAAAAACACGCCAAGTTCGATCAAATGTCAAGGTTTTGCTCACTGTCTTCTTCGATTACCATGGCTTAGTGCATGAGTTCTTACCACAAGGTCGTACGGTTAATATTGAGTATTACCTTGAAGTTATGTGCCGTTTGCGTGAAGCAATACGAAAAAACGCCTGGAATTGTGGAAAAAATTTATGGATTTTCCACCATGATAATGCACCTGCTCACTCATCTTTGCTTGTAAGAGAATATTTCGCCAAAAGCAACACTGTTATCATGCTTCGGCCACCTTATTCAGCAGATTTGGCTCCCTGAGACTTTTTCCTGTTTCCAAGATTGAAGAGACCCATGAAAGGACGGCGTTTTGCGTCGATTGAGGAGGTGAAAACCAAATCGCAGAGAGAGCTCGAGGACGTACCAAAAAGTCCATATCAGAACTGCTTCGAGGATTGGTAAAAACGCTGGCACAAGTGTATTATGTTGGAGGGGGACTACTTTGAAGAAAATAAAACAGAAATTGATGAATAAATAAATATCGTATATACATATGTATACTCGTATATTTATATATATATATATATATATATATATATATATATATATATAAATAAATAAAATATATGTATTTCTATTTGTGTTTCGGAAATTCAGGATTTGTATATACAGGGTGGCGCAATAGAACGTGCATCATCTTTTTTTGCGGGGTTGAAAATGCGCGGGCGAGGGAGAGCCTACATCGTTGGGTTGGCGGGCTCATGGAGTTTTAGTCGCTATGAATCACTTCGACGGGAAGCGTAGCGCATTTTGCGTGCGCGCATTTTACGAGAACTCTCGTTCATATATTGTGCTGAATATGGACTACGCCAAATTAGTGAAGCTCCGAGTGCTAATTTAATTAAAATATGGGTAAAGCGTTTTGAAGAGACCGGTTCAACATTTAAACCACAAGCAAATGGTCGCCCAAGAACATCTAGGACCGAAGACAATGTTGAGAGAGTTATGGAGTCAGTACGAGGAAATCCACAAATGTCGACTCGCAAGAGGTCGTCTGTCTTACAATTATCGCGACGAAGTTTGCAACGAACTTTAACATTGGATCTTAAACTGCATCCATATAAGCTGCAATTAACACAAGAATTGAAAGAGTCTGACTTCATAGCAAGGCTCGCGTTTGCTAATGAAATGCTTAATCGATTTTCCAATTTTGGCAATATCCTTTTCCCTGACGAGGCTCATTTCCTTATGAATGAATTCGTAAACCGTCAAAATTGTCGTTACTGGAACAGTGAAAGTCCCAAAATCAAACACCAGAAACCATTGCATAGTCCTAAAGTGACAGTATGGGCAGCAATCTCTGGCAGAGGAATAATTGGTCCTTTTTTCTTCGAAAATGCGCGGGGCCAAAACGTCACGGTTAATACGAAACTTTATGTTGAGATGTTGGACGGATTTTTGGCTCCAGAAATTGAAAGTTCAAGAATAGTGAATTCCAGAACTTGGTTCCAACAAAATGGAGCTACCTGTCACACATCAAATGACTCCATGGCGGTGGTGAAGCAGATGTTCCCTGGCAGACTGATTTCGAAAAGAGGTGATGAAGGTTCCACGTAGTCCAGACTTGATGCCTCTTGACTTTTTTTTTGTCGGGATACCTCAAACACAAAGTCTACAGTAATAATCCAAGAAACATCGTTCAGCTCAAGGAGAATATCCGTGGTGAAATGGCAGCCATTAC
>JAHXMU010000089.1:0-16713 GCA_019455685.1 Philornis downsi | reverse complement strand
AATCTATTTTTTAAATATGCACGTTCTATTGCGCCATCCTGTATAACTTTATTTTTGAAGCCGACAGATGAATGACTCAGTAATTTTGGCAAAAAATTTAATAATTTGTTCTCTTAATACATGCAATGTTTACCTGACATTTTCTAAATTTGACGGATTCGGAGAAAGGCATATTCCTGACCGCTCATTCTTCTAACTCAATTGGCGTATATACCTATAGGATGATTTTTTAATCGTAGTTTTTTTTTAAAAATCGAATGAAACGTTCAAATTTCTATCATATATTAAAATTTTTTATTGAAGGCTATAAATT
Organism: Philornis downsi; assembly: GCA_019455685.1. NCBI lineage: Eukaryota > Metazoa > Arthropoda > Insecta > Diptera > Muscidae > Philornis > Philornis downsi. The sequence goes on along the minus strand of JAHXMU010000089.1, from coordinate 16,400 downwards.
GATTTCTGCCATTTAATTTTTAAACATAATTTCATGTAAATGTTGTCCGCGGCTCCGTCTCAAAATGTCCATTCCGAAGGTCAAAATTTTCCTCACTTTTTCTAGCATTTTGGCCTGTATTCCACGAATAATGCGTATTATGTTATCCTGTAAGGCTTCAATAGTGTTCGGCTTGCCCACACAGACTAACGGCTTGACATAACCTCACAAGAAATAATCAACAGGCGTTATATCACAAGATTTTGGGGACAAACCTCTCCTGAAACAATGGATATGTTGAGGGATGAATTTGGTGAGAAGCTTATCTCTCGATTTGACCTTTGAAATTCATCCCTCAACATATCCATTGTTTCACGAGCAGTGTGGCATGTTGCTCTGTCCTGATGAAACCACATGTCAACCAAGTTCAACTTAGCCAACTGGTGCAAAAAAATATGCCTTGTGGTTGAGTAACACATACCCAAATACGATCGCTGCAATATTTTCTTCGGTGCGCACGCTACGCATGCGAGTCGGTGGTTTTATGTCCAAAAAAGTGAATTTGATGCGAAATTTGGAGATAACAGCACGAATTGTTGATTCAGCAGGTCGAATATGATGACCACAAAATGGCCGTATCAAACGATGCACATTTGTCACAGAGCAGGAATTTTGGTAATAAATTTCAACGATTTGCAATCGTTGCATGTTTTTTAGTCTTTCCAAGATGAAATGGCAGACTGTACTGTACTGTATATTTTGTACTTTGACAGGTGACGTTTGGACGCCATTACCAACCAGTGCTGCCAACCTGACAAACTTAAATCTGAAAAGATCACCCTATATTACCCGATAGTTTAAAGATGCCACTTTCACAGGGGAAAGCTATGCTTGCATTCATAGCTTTAGCGAGCTGTTCCAGTTGAACTTTTTTAGAAAGTGAATTGATACCTTGGGCATTTCAAAACATAGCTGTTAGTTCAGTATCAGAAAACTTATTTCAAAAGGCTAACAATAATATTGAGTTGATCTAATTTTATTGAACTGTTTTCAGTTTAACTATAGCGTTGTAGAAAATATTAAAAACTTCGTCTACAGAAAACAAAGCATTTTGTGTGTTTGGAGGTTTTGCTATCTGAGCTGATTTCTATAGAACGCATTGTTGTTCACATTGACACCACCAACCATTTTTTATGGCATGCCTCATTTTCTATATCTTTGTAGAACAAAGATTAACTAATATACTTCTAGTAACATAAAATGTTTAATTTATTTTCCACATCTCAGCTACTGCCATTTCTATTCATTTTCCTTCACTTGAAATAGAAATATTTCTTCATGTTTTCTTTGAAATGTTTTTTCTTTTCTTTACTTAATACAAACTTGTCATTAACGGACACATCTAATTTCATTGGCAAACTTCTTTACCATAATCCTAATTTGTGTGTTAATATGACTTTCTTACTCCTTAGAGTTTACGAATGGCTTTTGGCCATATGATGAAACATAAGACAGTTTCATTCACACTTAATACATAATTAAGTCATTAAATGAAGTTTCGACACTTTTCCTGGGAATTCCACAAACAGTGGATTTTGGTATTAAACAAATAGAATAAAAGTACAAAATAATTAATGTCAATTAGAATAATAAAGCAAACAGTGCTGCAAGAAAGACAACAAAATGTTAACAAACAACGCTAAGATAAAAGTTAATATTTGTTGAACACCAAATTAAGAGTGAAAGGAAATCTTTAATAGCGTTTTGAATAGAATTGGCGCAGACAATTTCTTTAATTTAAGGCTGAAGTAGGTTATTGAGAAGAAAATAATTTATTCATTCTTTAGGGAAAATTTCCAATTTTATCAGAATTGACAAGGGAAGACAAAAAACACCACTCAACATTAAAAAAAAAAAATGACATCAATTACAATGATTAAAACGATCAGAACATACAATCGCAATAGCATGTTTTTACTATTCTGAAATTAGATCTAAACTTTTGCTAACATAGCTAAAGCAGTTTTCTTTCCCGCTTCATGAGTATGCTTTCTGTATCTCTTTGCAGTTTATATGCAGATGCCATCATTCAGAGCTTAGCTTATTAAATATACATATCTTTTATAATTTTCCATAGATCATTAATTTTATACCTATTTTTTTATCTATTTTAAAGGTCGACATTTTGCACAAATCATGTGGTTTATATTTTATAGTTACCATCGCAGTTAGGGTACAAAGCAGTGACTGATTGACTCTACAACGTGTGCGACCTTTATATTGAATTGAGGTTGGCGGATTGTTTTGAACACTTTCTTGAGCAGCAGTAATGTTTTTAGCCGATCTTGCAGTACGCTGTGGTCCATGCTTGGCCCTATCAGCTACAGACCCTCTTTCTTCGAAATCATTCACTGCACGATAAATAGTGCGTCTTGTTAGCCCGCAGTTTCTCCCAAAAATTTCATGTAACTTTCTCATCGTCACAGTAATCGAAGATTGATTTGGATAAAATGTTGTAACGATTAAAACGTGTTGGTTTATCATACTTTTTTCCATTATTATCTGCGTAAACACGGCCTTTGACATCGCTCCACAAAAAAAGTCTAACGGCGTCAAATCGCATGATCTTGGTGGTCAATTGACATTGCTAAAACTTGAAATTACGCTTCCTAGAAACTTCTCATGCAATAAGGTCAATGTTGTGTGACTCGTGGCATCGTCTTGTTGAAACCACATATCGTCCAGTTAAAAATCTTCAATTGCAGGCCAAAAAAAAATCGGTTATCATACGGCCATAGGCGTATGAATTGAAATTCGGATTATCCACCATGCCTTCACTAACAGAAGCGATATTTGCGGCAGTGAATACATTGTGATGATGCACAGAGCTGACCACATCTGTAATTCTTCCAGTCTCTTCAAATTTCTTTATAACCTTGCCAATTCCTTCACCGTAGGGCGATTATGTCGGTCATAATCACTCTGTAGTGCACAAAAAGTGCTAACGCTTGAATTACCACATTTTTCAAGTAAGTTTTAGCTATTTTTAGGCGTTCTTCAGTTGTCAAACAATCCATATTCGCAAACTGTTCACTAATTAAACAACACTTCAGATGACAGGTATTTAACAGCTAATAGCCTTGCCAGACCGACGGTTTAGAAACCAGTAAATGGATAACGCTCTACTTTATGGGGTCTCAGATAAATATTTATAGTTAAACGGAAAGACAAATTTAGTGCAGCCATCCTACGGTGGTGGGTATTAAAGCAAATTTCCTTGTATGGGATACGAGAGCTACTGGCTTTTAGTAAGTTGACGTATATTCTATTTTTAGACTCATTGAAATAGGTGAAAACTCTGCATGTCAGACTGGAAGACGTTTACATATCATATCATATCAGAATGGCCACCGCTCAAGAAAGTTTTGATGGTTGTATCGGGGCTCGAAATTACTTTTATTTTCACTATAGTTGCGTGTATTTTTTCGCTGCGTTCACATACTCATATCTACCTTTAAGTATACTCGTATAAGTAAATAAAACTGTGAAGAAAGCAAAAATTTTCGTAAAGTAATCTAGTTGTTACACTTAGCAACAACACTTTGATTCAAAATCGATATTTGGCCTTGTTTCTGTTAAACAATTGCTTCATCGTGGAAAATTTACATATGTAATATTATCTTATCTCATCTAATGTTGTGGTAAAACCATCCTAAACTTTTGTTGAATAGTGAAATTTTACGTTTCAATGTCCCTCTTGATACCTACACCAAATGACAACTAAACGAAACAAAGCGGAATAAAAAAGGTAATGAAAAATAAAGTGAGCTCTTCACGTTGTACAAATAATTGCAGGCAATTCGATTCAACTTTAACATCCACCCACTGTCTCTCCAGCTCCTGTTTTCTTGTGCCCTCGCGTTTGTTTTCCACATTCCTTCCTTGTCAATCTTATTATGCAACATGCTGCTGAAACGCCTTGATGTGTACAGAATACTTATCGCAAAGCTTACGATTTTTTCTTAAGTATGACGACAATGAGGCCTACATCTTTGGTGTGAAGCACCAAGGAGCGATATTGAAGGAAGAGATGTTTGTTGTTTGTGCAGTGGAAGGAGGCGGATTTGTCGTACTAACATTTAAAATTTGTTGGCCGGAAAAAGGAAATGAAAATGCAAATTTTTCTACAGCCACATATACGTAGTAGAGAAGCTCCTTTATTTCTTATGCTTGCTAAATGTTTCCTTCCCAAGGAATTCTTTAATTTAATTCAATATTCAATCGGCATCAACATAAAAACAGTGCATATGTCTGAAGTAATATAGATATTGCTTTAAAAATCGATGGGCGTAACGAAATGTAAGAGTCAATTTATTTTAAATTAGGACATCTTGTTTTCTTTTTCCCCTTTTTGCAGTTGACATTGCTGACTGTGTCGAATATCTTAGGAATTTAGTGGAACGAAATCGATTTGAATAAAACTACAATCGACTGATGCTGAAGCAATATATGAGTGTTTTTGTTTTTAGTGAAATAGATTTACGGTTGAGAAAAGCTACACACTTAAATTATATATGTATGTAAGTAAAATAAATGAAATAAATGTGTACCCGGAAACTTCTACAGGGTGGGCCATAAGGGTGTTGGCGGTTTAAATATTCAATTAAAAAAAAACTACGAAACATAAAAAAAATATATTTGTATTTTTAAAAAGTAGAAGCACGGAAATTTTTAAGACTTAACAATAATGTTGTCCAAATGGCTTCCCTCCGCTGCTTGACACTGTTGGAACCGAAGTCGTAAATTTTGGAAAACTCGTTGAAAAGTTGTTCTCGGTATTTTGTTACTTTCCTGAATAATGTTCCTCTTCAACTGCTCTAAATTGGTCGGATTATTCTCGTAGACTACCGATTTGAGGTAGCCCCATAGAAAATAATCGCATGGAGAGAGATCGGGGCTACGTGGGGGCCATTCAATATCCCCCCTTTTCGAAATGAGTTTTCCAGGAAAAAAATTTTCAGCAGCTCTATGGATACCCTAGCCGTATGACATGTGGCCCCATCCTGTTGAAACCACATCCTCGAGGTATTGCCTTGAAGTTCTTGCAAAGCTGGCACCAAAAAGTCTGCTAGCATGTTGCAATAATTGTTCGCTCTAACCGTCATCGCATGCCCTGAACTGAGACAGGAACACGCTCCACAATGTCGGCTGATCTTGCAGAAACTGGGCGACCACGAACCGCAATTGGTACTGTTGAGCCGGTTGTTTCGAACATTCTGATCCATTTTCGTATCACATTGGCGCTTGGAACTTGACTTAAATCGTGTAAACCGTGTTCATGCCGATACAAACGTCGTGCAGTAATCACTGATTTATTATTTTCGTAATACGCTCGGACACAAAATGCACGCTGCACTCCCGTGTACAGCTCCATGGCGACTAAATTTCCAGGAAGCGGCGCAGCGAACAACATATCCCCCCGCCACGCCGCGCCGCGCGTTACCGAGAAATTGAAGAATTAAATCGCCAACACCCTTATGGCCCACCCTGTACAAAATTTTACATCTATTGATGATTTTAAACGCCACGAATTGTGTTGCTTCAGCTGGGCATTTATTGCTAAAGAGTGTAGCAAAGAAAGAGAGAGGTTTTGGCAAAATATACGACAACATTCGGTTACCTTAGTATTGGGCAAAGCTAATGCATAGTTTTGATTTAAAAGGCGTTATTAGTTCTTTTGTAGATTCTACCACGAATGTCCTGTAGAACAAATAAACTTTTCACGCTTGGATTAGCTTCTTATCTGAAACCATTGATTCAGTTTCGCTATAAAAACTTAACAGAACAATTGTTTTATATGATTTGTTTTTCAATTTGATCTGAAAACTAATATTGTTTTAATTTCCTAGGTGAAAAAAAAACTTCTGAAATCATGTTGAGAAAGTGAAAATTATTCACATAACTTTTTTCTGAATTTTAGCTGCCAACTTTCACAACTACTTAAAAAGTTTGTTTACTTCTTTGAATTGAAAATTTTTGGTTGATACAGGGACACATCATTTCACTAACTGAATTAGAATCAAAAATGTTCCCAATTTAAATTCGGGAGTATGAATGAAAACAATTTTTCGGGTTGATTTAATTTCTTTGAAGTCAAAAGAAATTTTCGAAGTGTTTAGAAGTTTATTTCGTATCAGTTATAATTTATTATCTTGGAATATATTTGCAAGATATTTTGAATCTGCAATTATTATAAAACCATATTTATTGAATTTACCCACTTTTTTGGTAGGCATTTCCAATAGATAGCAACAAATGTATAAAACTTCATCATATAACGATGTAGGTGATTACACAGGACTAACAAAAAACAGACAATTTGCGATTTCTAATTGAGATGATTTCGCAGCTTCAAAAAAAATCTGAATATTTCTTTGCTTTATCTTTCTTTGCTTTTATTGAAATTGCCCTTTATTTTGGAAGGCGTTTCCAATAGATGGCAACAAATGTGCAAAACTTCATTACAAGACGATGTAAGTGATTACAAAGAACTAACAGCCAGCAGACAATTTTCGATTTTTAATTGGGATGATTGCGCAGCTTCCAAACAAAATCTGAATATTTCTTTGCTTATGCCGCCTCTTCTGATCTCTATCGAAAACTTTAGGGTAAATTTGATGTTGCGAGTTCAGTTTAAATTACACCATTATACCGTATCTCAGAAATATTTTCTAAGCTGGTAGCACTGTGCCAGACATCTGACTGAAAAATTTCACATCATAAATATCCACGGCGTTTGAATTGAAAAACGAAATTAAAGGCCCCTGGCGACCATCAACCTCTGCTATCGAATAAATTTGATACTCAAAAACTTTGCTGGATGTATGGATTTCGAGCGTGTCAGACAAGTCCATTTTAAAGGATATTTTAGGATGCAGGGGCGTCATCGCATTGTCTCTCAGTGAGTATTTCACAAAAACTGCAAATAATATCGCTCCACAACCACTGTATTCATCTGATTTACCGTCAAGTAAATTCTACATATTTCCTAAGCTAAAAAAAAAACTGTTCCGAGAACACCATTTCAAGATAGTTGAAGAAACTCAAAATAAATCGCAGCGTGCTGCTCTTAAGCCATGTTTCAAGGATTGGACAAACTGTATTTTGAAGGCGATGAAAGCTCCTGATAAATAAATACTTTATCAAAAAAAAAAAAAAAAAAAATAAAAACTCATCTTACGTTTTGCACACGTAAGAGAGTTGCAGCAACGTGAAGTACAGATCTTTACTCAAAGAATTACTTCATTTCGCAATGATGAACAATGAGCTGTATGAGCTATATGCAGACATCGACGTGGTCAAACGCATTAATATACAGCGATTGCGTTGGCTGGGACATGTTGTGCGGATGGACCCAAATAATCCATCACGGAAAGTTGTCGACAACGAACTCGATGGACATCGCAGAAGAGGGCGACCAAACTCCGTTGGGAGGACCAGACTTTTGAAATACTATCGAAACTTGGTGTGACGAATTGGAGGAGGAGCGTAGAAGAAGATTGAAAGATTGGAGGATTGGAATTATTTTCTAAGGGCGGCGTATAATAGATAAGGATGTCTACTCCAGTCGCCACATAAGAAGAAGGAGAATGATTTTACTAAAACATTGATCTATTGGCCTTAACAGAGGCCGCTGTTTTCAAAAGAAAAAATATGCATAATGAAATAAGGGGCTTAGCCTCAATTTTTAACTTGGGATTGTAAGGCTTTCCTAATAGTCACAAAGTATTTTATCGGTAACATAATCTCAATCAGAAAATTTTGGAAGGGAGTCTAATGTTATTAACACATATCAGAGGATAAAAGTTGACGCGATCGTACGTCCTACAGACTTAACCACGCATGTGGATGATACATGGTAGGAAAAAAGTGATATGTACATATTCTTCCTTTATCAAATCTCGTACTATGCAGGCTGCATCTGCACTGTGAATCAACTGTTTTATTTTGTAAGGCTTTGTGAGTCCTTACGGTGACTCTGAAGGCGATTGAGACTACCTCAGCCTAAGGTAAAATCACGTTAGACTTTTTATCTTTGCTCTATATAGTACCCTATATGTAGAATGTATTAGGTGCGCAACTAAGTTCCCACTGTGTGTCAATAGATAGCGCCAGCGGTAAGTGTTAGTCGATTCTGCCATAACCTAAACATCATGAGCCAAGCTAAGGCATATGGTAAACACAATAGTGGCTTTCTTTTAACGTCATATTCTTTTGGTTGTGTGTATATGTGTGATTTTCTGTTAAATAATCGTCATATGCGGGAAGTATTGATTTTTTTCCTTCAATCGAAGAAACCGGCGGCTGAAGCTCATCGAGAGCTATAAAACGTTTACGAAGATTTCGCCTTAAATGAAACGATGTGTCGAGATTAGCTCCGCAGCTTTAAAGACGGTGATTTTGATGTTAGCAACCGTTTGCGTGAAGGAAGACAAAAAACAAAAACATTGAATTGACGGCATAGCTTGATTGCTATCCGTGTCAAACATAGGTAGAACTTGCTTCAGTGTTAGAAGTTAGCCGCAAAGCCATTTCCAAGCGATTGCATGCAGTGGGAATGATTCAAAAACAAGGAACTGGAAAGTCTTACTTCATCCGACACACTTTCCTGATATTGCGCCGCACACTGGGGCCAAGGCGGAAAAAATTCGATTATCGAAAGCGCTGATATCGATTGTCTACTTTGTGATTCTCACTCTATTAAAGCTGCAGGATCAAGGAACAACATGATTTTTTTCACTGTTTCAAGGGTATTCCCATTAATTTGTCAGAATAATGGAAGTTTGAACAAATTACACTCTACTATAAATGAGTGCATATAATTGTGAAAGAGGGAGAAAAAAATTATCAAATTTTTTCCCTGCTCTACGATGGCCAACTAAACCACACATGAGTCAAACTGAGCAAAAAAAATATAGGAGCGCTTTACAACGTTATGAGTTACGAATTTCAAATAAGAATTGAGAACAGCTATGGTTACGAAAAAAGCTCCGGCTTCCTCCCAGATGTTAATGGTCACTTTTCAAACTAGATGAGTTAAAGTGAAGATTAGAACAAAAATCATCTGCCATTATCTGCCTATCCGATCATAACACCGCAAGAAAAAGAAAGGATTAGAGTACGCGTTTGTTTGTTGCACTATTTTGTTTACCCAGTTGGCTCATATAATACATGTCCACACTTCAAAACACTTTTAATTCGAGTTCAGTCTAGTTGCAGACGTCGTCATGAGCTCGGTCAAAATTAAATATCGCGATTTGTGTGAGTGCTTGTGGGGGGATACAAAGTTCGATGTGTTCCTTCGACAAAATCACCCCGAACTTGACGAGGAAAACATTTTTCTTCAAAATGTATATAAACTTTGTTGAACTTAATGCATTTTTTTGTTCTGAGTCGAATAAGACTGGCCCCAGATTTCTATGTTAATCCGTTCTTGAGATATTGAATTTTTTAGATCGGCCCCACCGTGCGCCGTCCGATTATCACTTATTTCATTCGATGGCACACGGTCTGGCTGACCAGAAGTTCCAGTCATATGACGACATCAAGGAATGGCTAGATTCGTGGATAGACTCAAAAGATGAATAGTTTTACCGTGACGGAATTCGAGCTTTGCCAGAAGGATGGGAAAAAGTAGTAGGTAGCGATGGGCAATACTTTCAAAGAATCATTTGTAAACATGTTTTCATTATAAAGTTGTATTTTCGTAAAAAGAAAAATCAATCATTCTATCCACTAATCCCTATATTTATTTTTCAAGGAGATAGAAAAAAGTTGTATAACTAAATGTTAGCATTACCGAACATAAAAATAATAAATACAAATAGATATATTTCGTATCTAAGCATTTAGACCAATCTTTCTGAATGTGAAAATAAAAACAGTGAGCAAAATTTTCTGGAAAAATAATATCGTCCGAATTACACGTAAATTATAGTTCAGCTAATACAACAAGAACTTACCATTCTAGAGAGCAAATTACGCATTTTGATTTACCTGAAAATGACAAATTTGCAAAAGTTAGTTAAAATGTAGTACTATAGTAAAAAACTGGAATTCATACATTTATTTGAAAAATATATACTAAATATATATAAACATGTATTTAGTATATACGTTTACATATATATATATAATATTGATATGTGAAATATGTTATATGCGTATATATACATGTACATAAGACATAAATATTCTTTGATAATTTCATATGAATAGGTCCATTAGCTGTCCGGAACAAAGATACATATATAAAAACAATCATATGAAAAAAGGAGGTACATGCACAAACATTTTCCTTATACCTCTAACAATTCGTTAGGTATGGTCTTTTAAATTTGTTGTGTGTCTCATTCCTTTTCTCAAAAATCCCTTGCTGACCTTTTGTCATAACATTTTAACCATTTGTACCATCAACCACTAAGTTGTCAGTAGCTGTAATAGGTTTAAAAGAGAGATGGAGGCGTAACATTGCACATAACACCTTAATATTATGAACTTCCATATATCATGAACTATTTCAGATTTAAAGATGAGATTTGATACATACGAGTATGCCATTGAAGTGCAAAAGTACATGTCCTAGAAAAGGTATGTGTCCAATTGTCGCGAATGGGATTTGTCAACGCCCTATTTGGAATAGCCACATGTATGTATGTATGTATGTATGCTACCAGAGATAAGAATATGACCTAGAAAAAATTGGGTGTGCCATAATAAAACACGTTCCATGCATGCCATGAATGGGACACGGAAAAGTTTCTCACAATCAGTGATTCTATTTTTAGACTAATTTAAAAGGTTCCATTGACGATTCCGAATATCTACAATTTTTTAATAGATTTGTTGCTTACTCTACTGCTCAAAGTGTACGCCAGAAGTGTATGCGCATTTCAAAATTCCGAAAAATTTCACTCCTATTAATCGTCTTATTACAAATTAATTCTTTTTTTAAGCCTAGTATTAAGTTCCTTCACGTGAAAATATTTATTACATATTAAATGCACCACAACTGCTTTCTCAGACCACAGGTGACGAAACACAATGAAAGAACAATTCATATAAGGTCGGAATTTTTATCAAATTTGACATTCTGTATGGGTATGCTCGGTATTGTAATTTTTTAAGATTTAAGTTTCTCAGGTTGGCAGCACTGGTTGGTAATGGCATCCAAACGTCATCTGTCAAAGTAAAAAGTGTACAGTGTACAGTACTCCGATATTTCGTCATGGAAAGACTAACAAACGAGTAACGACTGGAAATCGTTGAAATTTATTATCAAAATTAGTGCTCTGTGGCAAATGTGCATCGTTTGATACGACCATTTTATGGTCGTCATAATCGACCTGCTGAATCAACAATTCGTGCTGTTATCTCCAAATTTCGCACCAAATTTACTTTGTTGGATATAAAACCATTGACTCGCATGCGTAGTGCGTAACGAAGAAAATATTGCAGCCGTAGCGACCAGTGTAAATGACGGTCGTGAAATGTCAATTCGTCGCCGTTCTCAGCGATTGGGAATGTGTTACTCAACAGCAAGGAACTTTTTTTGCCTCAATTGACTGAGTTGAACTTGGTTGATATGTAGTTTCATCACGACGATGCAACATGCCACACTATTCATGAAACAATGGCTATGTTGAGGGATGAATTTGGTGAGCAGCTTATCTCTCGATTTGGCCCTGTGAGTTGGCATCCAAGATCTTGCGATTTAACGCCTCTTGATTATTTCTTGTGGGGTTATGTCAAGCTGTTAGTCTATGTAGACAAGCCGAACACTATTCAAGCCTTACAGGATACCATAACACGCATTATTCGTGGAATACAGACCGAAATGGTCGAAAAAAGTGACGAAAAATTTAACCTTCCGAATGGACATTTTGAGACGAAGCCGCGGACAACATTCACATGAAATTATGTTTAAAAAATAAATGACAAATTCCAATTTATCGATTCCAATAAAAAAATTGTAATGCATGCTGCAAATTTGGAGATCTAGTGCCCCAGAAATATCAGAGATTTAATGATATATTTTTAAGTCATCTGCATATAAAAGAAAATTTACTTTTCTAAAGGAGCTAGAAATATCATTTATAAATAAATTAAACAACAGAGGCCCCAAAATACTACCTTGTGGCACGCCAGATGTTTGCAAATATGGAAGACATTCATAACTATAAATAACGACTTTGAATATTCTCTTTGACAAATGCATTTTTAACCACTTTAACATCAAGGAATGAATTCCCATAGATTGTAACTTAGCAAAGTATACCAAGAGATACTTTATCAAATGCTTTGGCGAAATCAGAGTAAATTGTTTCAAATTGATGTCCACGTTCACATGATGAAATGCAATATTCTGTGCAAATGCTTAAATATGTTGTGGCAGATCTACCTGAATAAAATCAATGCTGAGATGGGGATATAATCGATTTTGTAAGAAACGACAACTTTTTATAAATTATATGCTCAACATTTGTTAATTTAGAAATAGGTGTATAACACGTAATAAAATTTTTCTTACCCACTTTAAAAATTGATGTCATGGACTCCGATTTTCATTTATCAATAAAAATGCCTTCCTTTAGTGAAGAATTACAAATATATTTAAGAGCAAAGGTTAGTAATGAGACACATTTCTTTAGCAGATAAACACAAATATGTGATAAGTTCGCATTACCTTTTTCATAATAACGGGTGGCGCAATAGAACGTGCGTATTTAAAAAATAGATTAAAAAGTAAATACAAAATGTATGGTTAAAATAAATCTAAGGCATTGTAGAGTAATAAATGGAGTTTATTTTTTAAAAATAACATCATCTAAATGGTGACCCTCTCTACGACGGCACTCCTCTAACCGCAAACGAAAATTATTGAAAACTTTCTTCAGTAATACTGGTGTAATGGCTGCCATTTCACCACGGATATTCTCCTTGAGCTGAACGATGTTTCTTGGATTATTACTGTAGACTTTGTGTTTGAGGCATACCCACAAAAAAAAGTCAAGAAGCGTCAAGTCTGGACTACGTGGGGGCCTTGGGATATCACCTCTTTTCGAAATCAGTCTGCCAGGGAACATCTGCTTCACCACCGCCATGGAGTCATTTGATGTGTGACAGGTAGTTCCATCTTGTGGGAACCAAGTTCTGGAATTCACTATTCTTGAACTTTCAATTTCTGTAGCCAAAAATCCGTCTAACATCTTAATATAGCGTTCCGTATTAACCGTGACGTTTTGGCTCAGCGCATTTTCGAAGAAAAAACGACCAATTATTCCTCTGTCAGAGATTGCTGCCCATACTGTCACTTTAGGACTATGCAATGGTTTCTGGTGTTTGATTTTGGGATTTTCACTTTCATTTCCAGTAACGACAATTTTGACGGTTTGCGAACCCGTTTCATAAGGAAATGAGCCTCGTCAGAGAAAAGGATATTGTCAAAATTGGAAAATCGATTAAGCATTTCATTAGCAAATGCGAGCCTTGCTATGATTCATTGAGCCAAATTTTGCAGTTATCTTAAACAGCTCTATCGGCAGGCCATGGGCAGCTTAACAGCTTTGATGTTCATAAGCCGTGATTCTGACATTCTGATGTCTTTAGCAAATGCGAGCCTTGCTATGAAGTCAGACTCTTTCAATTCTTGTGTTAATTGCAGCTTATATGGATGCAGTTTAAGATCCAATGTTAAAATTCGTTGCAAACTTCGTCGCGATAATTGTAAGACAGACGATTTCTTGCAAGTCGACATTGTGGATTTTCTCGTACTGACTCCATAACTCTCTCAACATTGCCTTCGGCCCTAGATGTTCTTGGGCGACCATTTGTTTGTGGTTTAAATGTTGAACCGAACTCTTCAAAACACTTTACCCATATTTTAATGAAATTAACACTCGGAGCTTCACTAATTCGCACAATTCCATATTCAGCACTATATAGTCGCCTAGTAGCAAGGTATGAACGAGAGTTGTCGTAAAATGCGCGCACGCAAAATGCGCGACGCTTTCCGTCGAAGTGATTCATAGCGACTAAAACTCCATGAGCCCGCCAACCCAACGATGTAGTCGCCCCCTTGGCCGCGCCTTTTCTACCCCGCAAAAAAAGATGATGCAATATGCAAGTTCTATTGCGCCACCCTGTATTTTTCGCTTTCCTAAATTCTGTACTTGTATTAACTACATAAAATTATTAACAATAAGCAGCACGAGTGCTGTATCGCACACTTTGCGCTCTTAACTTAAAGCATATCTCAATGGTTCCCATGAATTTATTGGTGGTTGATTAATAAAATTAAAAAATTGTATATATAAATACAAAATATAATTTCGCAAATCTCAAAACTTGCATGTATCATTTCAAACCCTACAAGAGTTCCCTGCGGAAGGCCTTTACTCTATTCCACACAAAAGAACCCAACATCAGCGAGAAACGCCATAACTTCAGAAAATCCAATTGAAAACCACTTTAGCAAAGTTTTACCCTGTCATTTGCTTCTACTTTTATAAACAAGTTTATTGTACAACAAAAAAAAAAAAAACTTTTTTGAAGCTGTAATAGAAACTTCATTTTTAACGATAATTTCACTTTAAGTGGCGGTTATGGCATTACTGTAACAAATGTTGGGTTATGCAAAAAGCTGTTTAACAAAACAGCAAAAAATTATATTTTCCAGCAAAAGGACAAAGTTAGAATGGAGGACTGGACTAGAACTTTAGAATTGACAACAATGATATTGAACTCCAAACAATCGTTATGTGAGTCCGACAATGTTATGATTCTTTACAAATAAATGAAAGAATACAACTGTTAAGCAATTAACTAACCCTACAACAGGCACATTTTTTTAAGCAAACTTTTATTGACTTACCCGAGTATACGAAAATTGGCTCATATTAGACAACCCTATGAAATATGATAATAACAGAGGATTTCAAAAAAAAAGTATTACGTTCAACAAAATTCAATTGCTATGCTGAAATGGTATATTAAAATTATTTGTATAATTGTTTTCATCAAGTTAACCTACAACCGATTGTATTGAGATGAAATTAACAAATTTTCTTTCCCAAAATTGCCTAGAATCCAATTAACTAAACGTTTCTATATATATATATATATTTTAAGTTCAGTTTATTTTCATAGAGTTTTAATGAACTGAAAATCAACAAGTTTTTCTGCAGAAAGCTGTCTCGTTACCAAATTCCGATATTGTGGAATTGTGGTCAATACGTTTTCTTATGGAAAATTGTGGGAAGTTGAACTGAACTCACCGAATGTTCCTATAAAAGCTTGTGTTGAGTTGAACACAAAATATTTTACTATAGAAAATTTATGCTGAGTTAATCTCAATATATTTTCCTATAAAAAATTCTGATGAGTTAGGCGTCACTCTTTTGCTTATATAAATCTTCAGTAAGTTATAATTTTAGTTATGTCGCCTGATTGGTTAGAAGGCGATCACAATGGACAGCCTTTTCTATTATACACTGCATGCAGAATGCAATTCCAAGCGTTTTGGTCTTCTGTGCCTCTTCTACAATTCGAGTTCGTCGTTAAAAACTTTTTGTGCTGGACCGCTTGGGTCCATTTCCAACACTATTTCTCTTTTAAAGAAATCTTCAGTAAGTTATAATTTTAGTTATATTGCTTGATTGGTTAGAAGGCGACCACAATGGACACCCTTTTCTATTAACACTGCATACAATTCCAAGTTCTTCTTCTTCTGCAATTCGAGTCCGTCGTTGAAAATTTTTCGTGCTGTAGCGCTTGGGTCCATTTCCAACACTATTTTTCTTTTAAAGACAGATTCATCCGATTGTGTCATAACCAAGGATTCTGCGCCACACTGCAAAACAGACAGGACTAGTGCATAGAACGTCTAGAGAGAAGGAGAGTTTTGTCATTAATAGCATCTGTTCGCAATCAATCCTATTTTCTTAATCTTCAGGTTGATATCAGATAAATTCAACCATTACACTAAAATTATAGTTGCCAATGTTCACTCAGCATCCCAAACAAGTAGACTCTCTGTTCATGAAAGTAAATCACTTGCTTTTGTCCTCGTTCACCACCATCTTTCCTGACTCTATCTCAATGCTTAAGTAGGATATAGCAATGTCACAGTTTTCAGCCACTGTAGCCTATATCATTGAAATTCGCAAACTTTTATTAAATATAGTCGTGTCAGCTATAGCTTTCCTCTTAATTGTCTCCAACAGTAAATTAAAGAGGTTGGATGATAAGCTGTCTTCCTCTCCAACCCCTAGTTTGGTGTAAAATGGATCACTAAAATTTTTGGACATCTTTGCTAAAGACTTCGTGTCAGTCAGTGTACCACGACGTGTAAGCTCGGCCAA
>JAHXMU010000088.1:456036-470149 GCA_019455685.1 Philornis downsi | reverse complement strand
GAAATAAAACTACAACTATAACAACAGCACACACACACAAACACACAACGTTTAGAAAAGACGTACATGAATGACCTTTTTTTACGGTTCTTGGGCTGCTTGTATGGGTGACAGCAGCAGGTTGGACAACAACAACAACAGACTCTCTGTGTATGCGGTTATATACATATGTTGGCTGTGTGTATGCTAGCAAAAGGAAATTTCTATGGTTGGGGGGGATGTTCTTTTGTAACGAAATCATAGTTTTCGTTATGAATCACATGTTGTTTGTCATTGGAAATGTAACAAAACGGCAACACTGTTCACAAAGTGAATAACACATACAAATGCAGATACCGATATGGTAGCATGTTTCAGTCAATTGCTTTTGTATCACCAGAGGCAGTACGATTGGGCAATAACTGGTCTAATCGGCGTCCAATATCTAGATTTGTTCGTAAATTCATACTATATTTCAAATAACGAGATCTTTGGCCAACAGAAAGGACGTAAAAGACTACATAAAATTAAAATTACACTGGTAGTCCTGCGAACTATGAAAAGAAATTGGGAAAAAGATTGTATACAGCCTTTAAGCTGGAACAATAGCCGGGGATGTCAAAAGATGTATGTGTATTACATATCTAATAATAAAATGACTAACATTTTTTCCGAAGTGTTTTTTTTTTGCCCTAAATTGATGGGTAAAGTTTCGCCTTCTAGTCCAAAAGATTATGATCAATATGGAGTTCAAGTTCAAATTTTAATGCAAATGTTTCAAATAGTTAAAATGGTAAAAATATTACCACGTTATCATTACCATTCAATGACTTTTTCCACTATTATTATTTGAGTCAATTGCTGCGAAATCGCACAAATTATAATTGTTTCTGAAACCATTTTTTATACTCCAAACATTATATTGAAAATACAAGGAGTAGTAAACGGGAATCCATTACTTTTGCATGATATTGAAGACTTTGTATAGCATAGTTATAATGGTATGATTTAGGCCAACAATGCACTAATTTATTCGATAACTTGTTACCATTCTAAAGGTAATTCTAACATGACCCTCTCTCTCTCTCTCTCTCTGAAACCCTCATCAATTTTGGCAAAAGTCGATTTTGCAATCGTCGATTTTCACAAGCTTCTCTTGAATCTAATTTTTCGCTCAGCAAAATCGTTAACCAAATATAGAGTGTCCCAACAAGAAAGCAAGATTTAAATTTTAAATAAAACACAGATAAGTATTTAAAAAACATCGTGAAACTTTATTATATTGTAAAATATACAGAATGAGGTTATGTATGGAACAACACATCGGGCAGATGGCCGCCGCAGCTTTGCTGGCACACAGGCGATCTTTTAATGAAATTTTCAATGACCGTTTTGCATAAATGCTGCGGTATTTCATTAATGCAGCGTCCAATTTCCTCTTTTAAGACTTCAGTCGTTGTCGGCTAATTCGCGTAAACCATCGGCTTCAAAAAATCCCAAAGAAAAAAGTCTAATTGTGTTAAATCGCACAATCTAGGCGGCCAATTCTGGTCTCCAAAACGCGAAATAACACAACCGGGAAATGACTGATGCAGCAATTAAATTGTTTCTCTAGCTGTATGACATGTGGCGCCGTCTTGTTGATACCACATGCCCTATACATTCATTTCTTCAATTCTAGGCACGAAAAAACTAGTTATCATTTCACGATACCGAACAACATTGACTGTCTTGCGTTCTTGTTGGGACACCCTTTACAAGCACGGATAGTAATCACTTGGTGTTAAGTCCGGAGTATAAAATGGATGCATAAGAACTTCTCAACCAAGCTCCCACACCTTATGGCCTGCCACCGTCAATGTGTATAACCTGACGACCTGATGACACACAATTCCTTTCCATTTGTACAAAGTTAGCCGCTTTTCTGTGACTGCTTCTCTTAGATGGTTCAATTGTTGACAGTAGTAGATGATTCCCCGCCAATTCCATCAAGTATAGAGCAAAACCTTCCCATGTTCAATACCGGTTTAACCACTGTTTTGATGACCCACCGATGTTTGACCACGACCATTTACGATTAACGTTGTCATGAGTGGCCAGCTTTATTCACTACTTACAATCCGCTTCAGAAATGGGTACAGTTTGTTGCAATTCGGCAGTTATAAGCAAACAGAAATTCGGTCTATCAGGTTTTTGTGCATTGACTCTCATATACCAAGTTCTTTTTTTTTTTTTTGTATCCAGCCATGTTCTAGTGGTTCCAATGAGTTCTTTCTCCAATGTTTAAGTCCTGGACAATCGCAACAGCGCCCACTTGAGGGTCAAACTGTGAATCAATGTATTCAACAATTAGCCTTCCAGACGTGGAGAATCATTGACATCAAGATGGAAAGCAATTGGCGGAACCAAAAGTGCTCATGAGTACTTGTTACAGTATCAGGACCACAAATACTATTTTCAGCCACATGGCTTGCGGTGTTTAAAATATGACACGTTCTCGCTTTGTTCGTATCCTTCTTTTTAAGAGCGCGAAAACCGTATTATGTGAAGTAATTACAAAATCATCTGTGTGCATGAAATCTTATCTTTCTAACGCCATCTATCGCAACCCAGCTCATGAGCACTTGTTACAGTATCAGGAACACAAACACTATTTTCAGCCACGTGGTTTATGGTGTCGAAAATAAAACGCATTCTCCCTTTGCTTGGGCTCATCTTTTAAGCGCAAAGAAGAATCGTGTGCAAAGAATTCCAAAGAAGAATCGTCTGTGTGGTTTTTGAGTATGGAATCTTATCTTTCTAACGCCATCTATCGTAACCCAATCGCATTTATGGGATGATAAATAATACAATAAATAAAATAATTGATTATTACCATATGAAATATGTCAAGTGTCGAAATCTACAAAGATCGAAAGATTTTGGTTGCAATGCGGAATTAGGCAGACTGTGTACAAACAAGTTCTTTAAATAAAAACCATTTCGCCAAGTTGACATAGTAAGGAGATCACGAATGCGGTCCCAAAACTAGAAGGACTGACGTATGGATATTGCCAGTAATTAGGCAAAAATTATTGTGGTGAAAGGTGACAACCTTATAAAACATATGTTTTAAGCTTCAAGATGCAACGTAGTTCAGTAATTTTATTTGAGCCATCAAAAATAAGTCGCTGCGATGACTTTGTTAATATGGGAAAAATTGGTTACCGTTATATAATTTAATATTTCCATTTGAAAGGTCTCAGTCTAACCAGTATTAAAGCCGAGCTAAATTCTATCCTAAGGGAGTCTGGTCCTTCGTTTGCAACTGTAAAATGTTGGGTAGCAAAGTTCAAACGAGGCCGTACTAGCTGCCAAGACGAACACCACCAGACACTGTTAAGAAAATCCACGAGATGGCATCGGATGATCGTCGACTGAAGATGCGTGAACTAGCTGAAATGATAGACATTTCAGAAAGTGCTATACATCGTATATTGACCGAAAATTTGAAGATGAGAAAGCTGTACGCAATATGGGTGCCGTGCTTGCTTTCAATAAAGCAAACAA
This sequence comes from Philornis downsi, assembly GCA_019455685.1. NCBI lineage: Eukaryota > Metazoa > Arthropoda > Insecta > Diptera > Muscidae > Philornis > Philornis downsi. The sequence continues at coordinate 466,621 of JAHXMU010000088.1, read as the reverse complement.
AGCATCCTGAAGATGTTTCAGTAAAATTTGGTTGATTTAGCGATGTTTCACCGCAATAAAGTCGAATTTTTGCGTCGATTTATAACCATGGATGAGACATGATTTATAACCATGGTCAGACAAACGAACAGTAAAAACAGTGGACGGGAATGGTAGAATCGTGTCCAAAGAAGGCGCAGATGGTTCTATCTGCAGGCAAGGTCATGTCGTTTGATTTTTGGGGATGCGCATGGGATTATTTTATCTGGATTATCTTCAAAAAGGAAAAACCACCTACGAGTGTATATTTTGCTTATTTATTGTAGCGTTTAGGTGATGCAATTATGGAAAGAAGGTCGCATTTGGCGAAAAAGAAAGTGTTATTTCATCAACAGCATGCTTCAGTACACACATCCACTATTGCGATGGCCAAATTTATTGAATTAATGTTCGAATTGCTTCATTACTTACATTATTCGTCAGATTTAGTTCGCTCGGACTATTTTCTATTTCCGAACTTGAAAAAAATGTATTAGTAGTAAGAGATTTGGCAGGAGTGAAGGGGTGGAGTCTGTGTTGTTGGCTATTTTAACGAGTTTGACAATTCTTACAATAAACAGGGAGCTATTGAATATCGCTGGACAAGGTGTGTCGATAAAGAGGAGATGGTGTTGAAAAATGAAGAAAATGTTTCCAAAATTTTTATGTCATTTTTGTTAGGTCGGCTAAGGTTTTGATTTATGCACTTGAAACGAAGTTAGATACAATTTTGATTCAATTCTTGACATATTTAGCTTGTGTTTTGTCTGAAAGTTTTCAATTAAAAAGAAAGCAGTCAACGATACCGCTAATTCAGAAAACAAATAATTTGAACCATTTTTACCATGAGGTGCCAGGTCTTTCAGTTCTGATTCTGATAAAGGATCGCATGTGCATACAATTACATTTTCGTTTCAAATTATCGAATCAAAACATCTGTTGCACTATGTTTCGATTGAGCAACAAAATTAATTTAGATTTCTAATTTAGAAGTTAAAAATTTGCAATCCCAAAACCGAGACGAAACGGAACTCTTCAAAAGTTCCCTGATTTCTAAAGCATTGATTTGTAATTTGACTTCAAACCACACTTATCGAATTCAATCAAAACTTGTAACTTAGCTTCTTAATCCACCCATGCAGATGTACTCGTAAATACTCGCATGTACCGAATAATCCATGAGCTTTATCACTCTATCCCAGCACCACATGTGTCACCCATGCAAATGATATTGCCCAAGGCTGCCCAAACAATCAAAAAGTTGCCAATAGTTGTTATCGCCAATTGTTGCCCCACAAAAGCAACAACGAAATGCATTGGACAGCAGCAACAGAAGCGGCAACGATAACTTTGACATTAGTCGTCAACAAACAACAACAAGGGAAATGTCATCGTTATACAAGACCTAGTGATGACGAGTGTGCCCTCTAGTCTATGACTATGGTTGCAACATTGTTTTGTATGGCAGTGATGATGATTCTGTTATCAATTCAATTTGAGAAGAGCGAAGGGATTGCATAACGTCAAAGGATGTTTAGATGGAAATGAAATTTTGATTGTTACAGGTTGGGTCAGGTCCTCATTAGCAAATGCGAGCCTTGCTATGAAGTCAGACTCTTTTTATACTTGTGTTAATTGCAGCTTATATGGATGCAGTTTAAGATCCAATGTTAAAATTCGTTGCAAACTTCGTCGCGATAATTGTAAGACAGACGATCTCTTGCGAGTCGACATTTGTGGATTTCCTCGTGTTGACTCCAACTCTCTCAACATTGTCTTCGGTCCTAGATGTTCTTGGGCGACCATTTGTTTGTGGTTTAAATGTTGAACCGGTCTCTTCAAAACGCTTTACCCATATTTTAATTAAATTAGCACTTGGAGCTTTACTAATTCGCCGTAGTCCATATTCAGCACAATATAGTCGCCTAGTAGCAATATATAGGTATGAACGAGAGTTCTCGTAAAATGCGCGCACGCAAAATGCGCGACTCTTCCCGTCGAAGTGATTCATAGCGACTAAAACTCCATGACCCAGCCAACTCAACCATGTAGGCGCCCCCCCGCCCGCAGCTTTTCTACCCCGCGAAGAAAATATGATGCAATATGCACGTTCTATTGCGCCACCCTGTATGATAACAAAATGCCAAGTACACAAAATATTGTAACACATATTCAGATTACAATAACATTTCAGCTATACAACTCTATGCATGTTGCACAGGGAGAAATGTGTAAAATACTCTTTACTTTTTACATATTTTGTTATAAATCATCATCATTTACCATTTATTCAACTCTAATATTGCTGCAGTTTACATTCACTTTGTACAGACTTTTCCCCTGCGTTGTTTTTTATCGCTCTCTCTCTACCTCTCTCTCAATCTCTCTCCCAAGGTATCATTTAAACAATTTCATTATCATTTCATTTCCTTTGGTTCTTTGGTCGTTAGCAAACAGTTGTTTGTAGTTGTGTTGCTGTTTCCTTTGCCGGCTGCTGTAGTTTTGTATTTTGTTTGTGTGAAAACTCATCGCTGTCCTACTTCATTTCGGACTTTGAGAGAATTTATTACATCTAGTAACATTTCACAGGGACATTAATTAAAGTTTTAGTTGCAACAACAAGTGTTTTCCCTTTAGTGTCCATTTCTATATCCGTTGGCAATAAATTTTCTATTTAGAATTTTCTGCTGTCAAAGAGAAATTTATTAGGTTATGCTGTGGAAAGGGGGAAGTGTTAATATATATAAATAAATATATTTTCCTTTGCGTAACGGATATTTAAACTTTTTGATGAACCACAAATGTAAGATGACTCCATAAACAAGATGAAATTTATTGGGACCTTAAATGATTTAATTAACGGCTATAAATCAGGCATGAAAATCTGAAAATCATATAGAAGGTGTATTAAAAAATCCTTTCCATTTTTAGCTTTATTTAGCACAATTAGAATGATCCGGTTTAGGTCAAATGTGCACTGTTTTGTGCGATAACTTGTTGCCATTTCGATCGTTATTCCATTATGCCTCTCTCATAGGAATCTTCGTCTTTGTTGGCAAAAAAAAAAACTAAAATAGTCAATTTCCACAAGCTTCTCTTGAGGCGAATTTTTCTCCAACTAAATTATGCGCCATAGATACGAACAAATGTTAATCACTTGTTACCAGGTCTGAACATTATTGTGGATGCATGGGAATTTCCCCTTCAAGCTTTCAGATCTTCTGACAGTCACTGTCGATGTACGAAAGCCAGCCGACCTTACCAAGAGAGACACAAAAAAAGTTGACAACAATTTTCTTTATTGTGCAACATAATCTCCTGTCAGCTCGATACACTTTTCCCAGCGATATTGAATGGCTTCTATACACTGTTCATAGTAAGAACTGTCAAATTCCTTAAAATAAACATCAACCGGAGACTTCACCTCTTCGTTGTTGGCAAATCTTTTAGCACCGCGTCATTTTTCAAGTTTGGAAATAAAAAATAAACCAAAAGAGTTAAATCTGGCGTATAAACTGCGTGATGAAGCAATTCGAACTTCAATTCATTCATTTTGGCCATCGCATTAGTGGATGTGTAAACTGGAACATTGTCTTGATGAAACAACGCGTTCTTTGTCGTCAAATGCGGCCTTCTTCCCATAATTTCAGCACCTAAATGCTGCAATAAATGAGCATAATATTTGATGGTTGATGGCTTTTTTCCTATCCGAAAATAATCAATAAAAATAGTTTCAAGCGAATTCCAAAAAAACAGATGCCATGATCTTGTCTGCAGATGAAACCGCCCTCGCCTTCTTTAGACACTATTCTCCCATTCCGGTCCACTGCTTTGACTGCTCAGATGTGAAGTGGTGGAATCATGTCTCATCCATGGTTATAAATCGACACAAAAATTCGGCATTATTGCGGTGAAGCATCGCCAAACACTCTACTGAAACACCTTTACGACGCTGTTTTTGCTCTATTCAAGGCAAGCGCGGCACCCATTTTGCGCAGAGCTTTCTCATCTTCAAATCTACGGCTAATATACGATGTATAGCACTTTTTGAAATGCCTATCATTTCAGCTAGCTCACGCACCTGTAGCGAACGACCATTTAGTACCATTTTGTATATTTTCTTCACCGTGTCCGGAGTGGACAACTCAATTGGTCGCCCACTAAGGTGTTTGTCTTGGCAGCTCGTACGACCTGGTTTAAACTATGCTAAACAATATTTTACAATTGTTAACGAAGAAGCGAGTTACCCGAGAATAGAATCTAGCTCGGCTTTAATATTGGTTACACTGAGGAAATATTGAATTACATAACGGTAACCAATTTTTTCTATATTAACAAATTCACAGATATTGGTTACTTTTAATGGCTCAAAACAAAAATACTATACAACGTGGCGGCTTAAAACTTAAAGCGTATTTTTCATAAGATTTTCACATTTCAATAAAATAACTTTTTTTCAAACTACTGGCACATCTATACGCCAGAGCGGCTGTGAGACCGATTTCCTATATGGCCTGCCGTTATCCTGACGAATCAAAATTACCCTCTCATGAGCCAAAACCAAACGTTTCTGGGCTTTTGATTACTTTAGGAGGTTTAGTTTTTGACAGTACAAGTTAGAATTAAGAGTTTGGTCTAAAACGAACAGCTCTTAATAGATGTTGCCCTGTTAATCCCCACAAACACACAGCAAAAATTTCCTGACCCTTAATTCTGGCTTGGTCACCATTTGTGCCGGCTTATCACTTTTCGAGCATGACCATTTTCGTTTGACGTTATCATGAGGGACCCACTTTTCATCGCCAGTCACCATCCACTTTAGAAATGGAGCAATTTTGTTGCGTTTCAGCAGCAATTAGCAAATATAAATTTGACCAACAAAGACTTTTTTCGTTAACTCAACATGGAACTTTTTGTACTCAATCGTATTCAAGTGGTTCCAGACTGTTTTACTTTTGTGTTATATCTAACTTCTGGGCAATGAAAGCAGAGCCTACATGACGGTCGGACTTGATGATTTTCATTATTCTGTTGTCATTTTCCACAATTGCCACTCCAGAGCATGGTATGTCGTATGCATCCAAATTACCGGAATGGAATAGATGACAACAAAATTTCGCATGATTGGTTAGTACAGTATCAGTGTTCACATTTGCAGTCGCCTACTTAAGTTTTCGTTTTCAGAAAAAATGCGGTGTTTTACCTCTTTGCTGGTATCCATTTCAATAAAACTGAATTAAGAAATCACAATACTATCTAAGTAGATTTTTGAGTATGAAGCCTTATCTTCCTAACGCCATCGCGCGTAAACTGATAGCGGTGATTGCGGTAAGACACAGATTACTAAAGCCATCTATTGGCAAAATAATGGATTTCTGTAATAAAGTAATCTTAATGATGGACCAAATTTTAGATAAATACAGCCTACCAATTAGAAATAACAGAGAATTTCTTTTTTTTTAATATTGGTAAATTCCAGGAATTTTCCACTAGATAGCTAATCCGGCATTAGGGCATTAGGTAAATGATCTTAAAAAGTCATGAAACATTTGTGATCAAAAATTGGTTGGTAATGCAAACCCTTCCTTCTGGGTGTAACTTTTTGGGCCATGCCAAATGATAACTAACTTCGCCTTTAGATGAAATTATAAAAACGAAAATTTCACTTTTTTTTTTTTTGATTCTTGTTTTTCTGTCAAAAGTGTGATTATATTAATTATTTGAACACATTTTGTAATTTAATCTTTTTGTTTTTGTCAAATTTTAACTTCTATTTTCTGAATTTAGTATTTTGTTTTTTTTTTTTTTCCTTACAAAATATGTTTATGTACAAAACATTATAATATTAATAATTAGTGTTGAAGTTGGTTAAAAGCTGTTTAATGCTATTTATGTTCAAATATTGTATTTGTAGCTGTATCAATGTTTCATATATATGTATAGTGATAATTTGTAAAATTTTTTCTTTTCCTGTGTTATACATACCAGTTTTCGAAAATTCTTTTTTTACTTTATCGTTGAGATTTCGATATCATCCAAGTTTTTGAATATTAAAAAGAGTTTCATTTTATTTTCCTTTTGTTTTAAACTCCGGGGTTGTATATTTCTCTTTTTTGAATATGGAAAAAAATTTCAAAAATATAACTGCATAACCGCAAAACTTCAATGAGGTAGAAGGGGAAAAAATTAAAAAAATTACCTCTACATTTCTAGCTCTACATATGTGTGTCTATATCGGTATATTCATATTATTAACCATTTTGTTTATAGTTTTCATAACCTTTTGCCGCCCTAGTAAATCTGGAAGATATCACAATTGCATATGATTTTGCTTCACAGCCCTTTAACGTCAATTGTCCTAGTGTTATGCCCTTAACTTCACGCTGAGGTTAACATAAATTTCTACAATATTGAGGAATATATATGAATGCTTCATGGGACGAATGATTGACGAATGACGAATGATTTTCCTGGTAAAAAATTCGCCTCAAAAGGAGCTTGCGAAAATCAATTATCCTAGTTTTGTGCCATTAACTTCATGCTTAGGTCAACATAGACTTTTACAATATTGAGAAATATATATGTATGCTTCATGCGGCCTCAAATATGTAAGTATGGCTAAATGGTGAAAGTGAAAGTGATGCAATGCTCTGTGTGATAACAAGCTCATGAGCTTTTTGTAACAGTCAAAATTTAGACTACAGGAAGTATTTGAAAAGTCTTTAGAACTTTCAAATTTTGATTAGCATTTAGATATAAAGTCATAAACAAATTACCTCCAAAAATCTATATAAGTTCGAATATTTCCAATCCTCTATAAGAGTTGAAAGATATATTATATATATTTGTTACTTTTAAAGTTTCCAAAGAAATGATTTCAAAATTGATTGCTTTAAAACTCTGGAATATTTAGATGTTTTTGTGCGGATCCAAAATATATAACCGCCATTTTCCTCTAACTCCCTGCCAAGTTTCTACACTTTTAAATGAATTCAAACCTACATTTATTGATAACCCACAGCCAAAAAGTCTCCTTAAACAATTTACACGATATTAAAGCCTTCCAAACTATAAGGAAAGATTTGTTCTCACGGACGAAATCATAAAACTTTTTAGGGCCGCTTTTAAACGTATTAAGAATGCGTCGTATCAAATTCTATATAGTTTCGTAAGGGTACCTCAAAACTCCCCAAATGGCAAAGTTACCATTTGATTAAAAACTTAAACAAATTTTGAGTTATTCAGTGTATTTAGAAACAAAATACATGTAAACTCACTGAACGTGAAGTACAGATTATATGCCATATATAATATGCAAGTAAATTCATTTCGAGTTTGGGATTTTAAATTCTCTTTACTAGTTTGAGAATTATGCGCGCTAATCAGATCTTTAGTTGCTTACAACTCTTCAAATTAAGTGGATTACTTAAAACTGACACCTCACCAAAGATCTGAAAAGATGTTCCAATCTCAAAAACTTGAACTGTTTCAATATGATGGTTTCAATTAGAACTGTCTCAATATGAACTGCAGTTCATATTTTATTACAGCAACACAGTTTGGAACTATAATGATAATTTTAGAAGTTTTTGCTGTATTCAAAATTGACAGCTTTTAAGCTTTTATAGCTTACAGAAGTTTTCAAAGTTGAATTTTTTTTATAAACTTTTACCAGTTGTTTATTTCTATCATGAACATAAATTCATTGAACGCTACCAAAAAAAAAAAAAATATTTCATTTCCCAAAAATTACTCATCATTCCTGTTATCGTAATAGAACTACAAATGCATCATTTTTTTTTTTTTTCAATATATACCTGCTTATTTTGTTGTCTTAGTTAACTCATCGTTTTAGAAATTTCTCATTTTAGATTTTGAAATTTGTAAAGTTGTTTGTAATTTTAAAATGAAAAAAATTTTGCTTTAATGATGAGAAAACCTATAAAGATTTTTGATTTTTAATGAATTTTAATTAGAAGTTTAAATCTTTAATTTCCATAAAAATCATAGCAATTTCCTTAGCCAGATAGCTTGAAGTTGTGCCAAAGTCTGCGCTTATGAACATATGCTATGAAGCTTTCAAAAAGCTTTTACAGTTATATAGGTATTTATAGTCACGATATCATTAGTTAGTATGGATTTTTTTAAACTTTTTAGAACTCTGAAAGCTTTTTGTGTTTTCAAAACACTTGAGAGCTTTTGAAGTTCTTTTATGCGCATTAATTTTTTTGGGAGCGAAGACCTAACATATACGTTTTAACTACATGGATCGTACCTATGATATAATGCCTTTTGACAAATATTTTTCAATTTCACTCAACCGCAACAAGTTTCTCACAGCTCAGTGAAAGATTTCCAAATCAACGGAGCGATTGAAAGCGATGCCGAAAACTATTCCATACACATGTATGTTAGGCGTGGATCGAACTCGTTCACGTTCGGATGCCCCAGAACTAGTGAATCATTTCGAATCGAAATGTTCCACTTAAATTGCCAATACGTAACATTTATGCACAGAATTCAAATTTAACATGTATTCAGGATAGCCTTGGTAAAGCACTTTAAAGGAACTGCTTTGGGAACTGCAAAGTCAACCACAGAGTAGAGTAATACAGTGATTTCAACTAGCTCACCTTAGATTTTCGTACTCTCCATAGGTTCAAGCAAAATAAATGTGTCCAATGTTTGATGATTTATGTTATGCCTGAAAGTACGCTGTGATATTGTTCTTCATAATATTACCATTGATTTCCTATAGCTAAAAAATGGCAAACAGCATGGAAGTAAACCAAATTGGTGTCAAATAAACAAAATCTGCTTAAGCCTACGGATCAAATAGTTTAATGCCTCTAAAGTTTTTTTTTAACTGATTTATACAATTTCATTTAAAAACTACAGATTATTTATTTTTTTTTTTAGTTCTTCATTCCATATTTTTTACTTTCTTCTCCACAAAACATAACTTCATTGAACGCTTGAAAAAATTTCATTTCACAAATAAAAAAAAATGAGTTACGAAACATTATTCCTGTAATTAATATAGTTACAATTGTATTAATTTGTTACAATAAAAATTGATTGTGCTGGCATATTTTAGCTAACATCTTAAACAAAACAATAAAGCTTTCCCTGCTCTTTGTTTCACACTCACTTTTCATCTCTCGCTCTCTCTCTCCCTAATAACAAATAATGTTTAATGATATCATACAATTTCTCTTTTTCCAGTTGAATTTGATGAAATAGCTTTATGAAAGTTCGCTAAATATATCATTTGAACTTAGAGCTTGTACGAATTAATTTGAAACTTGTTTACTGCTGTTACTACATACCCTATATATATATATATATATATATAGTTTAAAGCTTTCTTCAGTTCCGATTCTGTTACATATTATTTCTTATTCCTGTTTTCCTTTTCGGTTTTAAGTTTTAACTTTAGTTGGTTTTTCATTTCCTTATATTTAATAATTTCTCTCAAAAAAAAAAAAAAAAAAAAAAAACAAAACAAAAAAAATCAATCAGTTTTTTAAATAAGAAAAAAAAACTTTTAAAGTAAAAGGAATAATGAAAGAAATGAAATGTGAAAAGAAGATATATATACAACAAAAACTTCCCACTGCGCTTCTCTATATATTTTAAAGAAATATTTTTACCAAAAACCAAAATATGTTTATGAAATTTTATACTTTGTAATACTTTTTCTAAATCTCTTACGTTTCCACATTATGATTTCTTTGAACTTTAAAGCTTCTATTCAATGTTTTGGGTTGTTGTTCTCCTTAAGTTGATGTTTTCATTATGTTCAATTCTTTTCTTAGTTTTCGTTGGATAAATGTTGAATTGTTTAATGTTTTTAGTTGGTGATTTTTCAGTTTCTATTTGTTGATTTGTGGTCTAAATGCAAAAAATTATATGTCTGTATGCAATTCAAACCATTAAACTAAACCACAAAAACAAAACGTAGTTTTTCTCTCCCATCAAAGCTTTTGGAAAAAAGTTTACTAAACTTTTTTTTTCATGCTGCAAATAATCAACAACAAATGTTTGTAGTTTCTTGTTTTGGCATAAATAACAAATAAGTTTTTGCATTCACTACTCGAAATACAAAACTTTTTTTATTTTCCCAAAAAAGTAAAAAAAAAAATTAAAACAACAACAACAACTTTGACAATAATTGTAATGCTTTATTTGTTCACTCACCGAAAATTTTTATAAAAATACAACAACAACAAAAACAACAAATCTGCAAAGCTTTCCAAACAATCAATTCAATTTTACTTTTTCAATTACTTTTATGATTTCGATTTGTTTTAACAACAATTATGATTTGATATTTAATTATCTTTTGTGTTCTCTATTGAGTTTAGTTATATTTTTAGTACTATTATTATAAAATATGATTGGCAATCTATAAAATATATAATTTACATAGAATATATAAAAACAGACAACACGAACAGAGAGAGAGAAAATACAATGAACTTTGGATAAAACAGCCTAAAAATATAATATTCAAGATACAAATAAACAAAAACAAATGTTTGTAGTTTCTTGTTTTGGCATAAAT
>JAHXMU010000088.1:427375-455636 GCA_019455685.1 Philornis downsi | reverse complement strand
ATATATAATATGTATATATATATATTTTATATAATTATTATAAAAGATATTGCAACGAAAACTCTAGAAACGTCTTGTCATCCTATATCTAAAACAGCCTAAAAATATGCTTCTCGCCGATATAAAGACTCAGTTTTTTTTTTTAATTATTTACAATTTTAACTCCTTTATTTTACTCTTTTATTCACAGAATCTATTACTTATAGTAAGTTGGAGTTAAAGATCTGACAAATTACATTCTTCTTCAGAAGCTGATTTTCATCGTAGTAGTTTCGATGCAAATTCGTATTTTTGATACTGTCTGTGATAGCTACCGAAAACCAAGTTTATTATATGTTTAGTCTATTCCGGGAAAATCGATCGACTATGATTCATTTTTGTTCCAAAATTTACCAGATAACTATTACTAGATACAAGCGGTGCATGTTTTCAACAAATATATAAATTGTTGTATACTCGTATATATAAATTTTAATGAAATTATAATGGACACATGAAACCCGAGATACCCTGTATTAGCTTCCAAAAATCCGTAATTCTGACAGTTCTTAACTCCATAACTTGGGAGCAAAGGTTGGACACCAAAAATATATATTTTTTGTACGAAGAATTGGAATTTCTATCAGTAATAAAAATTTGACTCAAATCTGAACAACAAATTAAATTTGGAAAAAATTTTGGTGCTTTTCCCAGGTTATGGAATTAAGAACTTTCAGAATTACGGATTTTTGGAAGCTAATGACAAAAAAAAATTAAAAAGTAAATGCACAATTGAACTACATATAATCAGTTCCAAAAGCAAATTCAGCCATACGTTATTACAAAAGCGCAGCAAGTTGCAAGGAACAACTTTATTAAGATCAAACTTAAAAAGGAGATAACAGAACCCTCAATATCATACATTTTCCGAAGCTGGACTAAACCATTGAAATACATCTGCAGATATACTTTATGCCTTCAAGCTCGTAGATATTAATATTTTCGAAGGGTTGAAGTCGGAATCGCCTCAATTATTGTTTAAATGGACTGCTTCAATTCAGTCAAATTCCTTGCTTTAGTTATGTACTTTTTGCTTGACATAATTGTTAAAAAAAAGTATGGTGCAGTCAAGACAGACGAACTTGGGGGACAGCGGAAGGTAGAGTTTCTAAAAATTTTCGTTGAAGCTCCGCCATAGCCGGTCTGGCTATATGTGTAGTTGTTCCATCTTCCTGGAATGCTGTTGAAACGGACACTTCTTCGGCATAGTTCTAGGTAAAAAAAATCCTTTAGAATAACGGTCCCCGCTGATAGTTGATAGTAGCATGATTTGTGTGCCACCATGTAGTTGAAAATGGTAAATGAAAAAGACTTTAATCAAGATGATATCAAACTATTTCGAACACGAGAAAAATTATGAAACCTACTATGGCAAAATTTTTCATTTAAGGAAAACACTGATCATTCTCTAACTATCGCGTGGAGGATGTACTTACATTAATATTATCAAAGCAATTTATAGCTTAGGACAACTTGCCTACACAACAATACATATAATACATAATATAAGAAGGTAACTGCTACAATCGTTCAGTTTGTAGACGCCCCTGTCAATCAAAAAGAGGAGTAATGTACAGATTTTAGCTCTCTCATCTCAGGTACTCTCCATAGGTTCGAGCAAACTAAATGTATTATCCAATTATGCAACTATTAATGCTATACCTGAAAGTATGCTGTAGTTTTCTACAGAAAATTTCGGCTTAGGTTTCCTACAGTCAATTAGTGACAAATGGCGTAGATTTGGACTAAAATGACATCTAATCCTGTCAAATAAGCGATCGAATATGCTATCTTTTGGAGCACAGCGGGAGTTGATATCTCCATAATAATCCCCTCTGCGCTGCAAACTGTCCTTACCAAAAGATAAAATGTATGATAGACATTGACGTCATCTCAGTTTGCAATTTTGCTTCTGCTAATATCTAGTAAACCAATGCAGACATAAAAATTCGAAAATAATTTCTAAAATCCCGATTTGATGAGTTTACTTATGTTAATTATTGGTGTGACCAGCCATGGTGCATTGGTTGGCACTCGCAACTCTCGTGGAAATGATCATGTACCGATACAACCATCAAGCTGTTCTTTGAACGGCGATTAACTCGACGTATGTGGCAAATACTTCATGTAATAGAGCAATCGACTTGTCTAGTAAAACCTCCTCCAACTGACGTTCAGAGTAGTCATTCAGTGAGTCTAAAAACAGAATGAGAAAAGCTCCCCTTAACCTATATTTGGGACACAAAGGAATTCGCATTGTTACTGGTATCAATACCGGCATTGATGGACATCTGAAAACCCACAATAGACATAATCTTGTAGGCTGACAGACCTAAATTCAAAAGCTTACCTATATTTACCTCTATGAACTTAGCATTTCGTTTCGGTCGCCCTTTTCCGCATGACTTATAGAGTTTGTTGTCGAAGGCCTGTCGTTCTGGAACGTTTTAGTCCAACTTCACAGCGTAACTCAACCGACACAAGCACAGTATTTTGATGTCTTTGAGCACACACAGTTCTTGCTTAATAATGATTGGTCCATATATCTCTCGGATTATTTTTCTCTCTCAAGGAATGCCAGAACTGATTTATCCGCTGATGTCATAATCCGGGATATTTCACTGTATATCAAGACATGAACGAAAATTGTCTGGCATGGTTAATTTTGAGTTCATCGAAGAAGGATTCTGTCATCAATTACTTGGCAAGTAATACTTTTCTAATCATTTCCAGACAGACATTATTAGATATGTTGATGGTTAGCTGTTTGAAGTTAGATGAAATTGGCCACCAATAGAAAAGCAGCGTTCCGAAGGAGTATATTTTTCCTCTACTGATATCAATAACCTGAATATGTATTTGTTTACAACAAGACCTACTTTTATTGATTCCATCAAAATGCCTGAAAAGCCTGCAATATGATTTTACAATTTTCAATTAACGATGTTAATGACATCAGCGTAAGCAAGCAATACACATAAAGATAAAGCATGCTTTCAGGTGTGACTGATTTATTCCACAAAATATCGCAGATATTTTTGCTATACCCGCCGAGGAATGTACTAGAGTAAATTTTCTTAATTGAAGAAAACTTTTTCTCAATAGAAACTTTCTTAAAAACGTAATGACTGAATTGTACCGAACATTATTTTCAGTTCCATTCTCCAATGTCGAACAAATTACAACAAAATAAATAAGAAAATGAAAGTACTTCTGTATGAAACGCTTTTTCAATACTTCCGAAAATTTTTTGGTTTGGCAACGATATAAATAATTTCTAAATACAAAAAACTATTTAAAAAAAACAATAACGTTGAACTTTTCTAATATTTTCCAGTAAATCAGGTTCAATTTAAAGAAGGTTCATCATGAAATTAAATTTCATTAATAACTGTGCTTTGTTTAAGAACTACTAAGAAATCAACTTTAGAAAAACAACTCTCTCATGTTTAATTCATTGTTTCTTTAATCGAAATCTGAATTACTTGTGAATCTCAAGAGTTGGATACCATGTCTTTTTGTGAATGCTCTCTTTTTTGGTTTGAATAGTAAATGCGACCCAAAACTTGGTCATCGCAATTATCGAAAGTAAGTTTCAAATATTAAATCCATAGAAGTTGAATATTCTAGAGAAATCATATCTCTCTAGGTTCAAAAGGTAAAATATTCGACTCAAAAAAAATTTTTTTTTTTAATAGATTTGCTATTATTTTGGTTCAAATCCATGATATTCATAACACCCATGGCAATGGTCTCTATAGTAACACTATTGCGTGCTTTTAGGCGCAATACAAATCATCTCGCCAAATATTGAAGACTGATGGATCGAGCCAACGGCGAGCGAGTTCGTTTCTCTAGAGTATATGTATATTCCTCTCTATGATGAAATTATTGAAGTTAAAAAGTTCAAATTCAAATTCAATATTAATCCATATTGAATTTTTTATTTGAATTTAATTGAATTTGAATTTTGATATTTGTGTGACCATCTATGGAACAGAAATCAGTACGTGCGACTGCCGTGCCTATGATCATTGCTTCGAATCCCCTAAAACTACTCATTCATCATCATTCTTCGAAAGATAGTAGTTGAGTAATCTACAAATCTAGTAGAATTTTTCCACAGAGATGTTCGGAATATGAAATCGTTAGTGCTTTTCGTGAGAGCAAACAAAAATAGAAATGTGAGTAAACTCAATGAATGAGAGATATAATAAATGCAAAAATTTTTGCGTTTTGAGCCGCGAATATTAAGTACATTTTATAATTTTCGGAGCAAAGCTCCAGGTCAGTGAGTCTTAAAACGCGTTCGTATAAACGCATTAACTTGGATCAGCTCCAACAACCTCTTAAATAATATTTAAAAGAATTTTGATAGTCATGCTTAGCCTAATAAACACGTCAATCAATCAATCATTCAATTCAATTATTCGTATTTTTCTTCTTATTATTAAAATTGGAAATAATAAACTTTTACCGTACCTGACACCGTAATTTAGGCTCAGCTGTTAACTACCATTCCTAGTAATATTTCGTCTGCAGAGGAACTTAATCCTTATCGGTAAAATATATGTGTTCGTTGAGCCCATCGATATTTCTCTGTAATAGATTAATTGTTTAATATATATATGTATTAACAAAATCATTTATATTAGTTTATGCTATTAAAATAGTACTAAAACTTTATAATGTTACTATTTATTACAGCCTAAAATACGACCGTTAATTTATCACACAAAATATAGGCGGAATATTTATTCCTGAGTATTTAGCAAACCCAAACAAGGCTATATTTAGCTCGCAGCCTCTTCGATAAGTGTGACGACACCTGTTGTCTACGTTCGTCACACCACTTTATTAAAATAGCCTAAAAGCAGGCTCTATATTGTACATAATCTTGAAGCTCCTGTAGAAAAATATTTCGTAAAATGTATTTTCTACATTCACATTAAACTGCGCTCTAATTTGGATACAATTCCAATGCTTTCCACCAGTGTCCCTACTTATAATTTTAAAGTTTTCCAACCCTAAAAGTATGCAGCGTAGTTTATAAAATGAGAATATATATCACTTTATATATTTATACAGTGAATGCGTTTACCAAGCTGCAATCCCTAACATCAAGTTGTGAAGTATACTTCATTTTGGCATTCATATCATTGGCAGCTGTAAAATATGCAATTAAAATAGTCTTTGCATTATTTCAATAGTTAACAATTTGTAATATGTACAATATTGGAAATAACAATTTCAATTTTGAATTACAAATTCAGGCCTAAAATGGTGTAGCTTTCAACTAACAAACTTAACAGACGGCAGTAAAAAAATTCAATTCATATTGAGAAAACAGATATTCATTTCATCTTATGGATGGATCAAAGAAGAAAGCTTTTTACATTCAGTGAACTTAGACCCTTTTTAATTTGATGACTCAAACTTCTCTTAATTAATCTTAGTATACCGAATGCTGCATTGTAATACATTTCATGATTACTCTACCTTTTGATATCTCTATATAGAAGTATTTCAAATTCAAAACTTATAAATTGAAATCCGAAATATATTGATTGAAAAAAAAAAACAAATTTTGGCTCCATAACACTACGTTCGGTTCAAAAGTGGCCTACTGCGCACTATATATCTATATATCCTTCATACCGGGAAAGGCTGCCAGTTCCAGCCGCAATCATTTTCTGGATTTTCCTAAAATTCACCATTTTATAACGACTCGCTAGTGGTTTTTTGGAAATTTACCAAAAATATTTTGATTTTGTATGTACAATATTTATATGAAGATTTTTAAGAAACCAAAAACTTTAACTTTCCTTCATACGAGGTGTGATCAAAAAATAACCGTTATTTTCAATTTTTTCAAAAAAGAATTTATTTTTTCATCAATTTCAATTTTATTTCCTTTAAAGCAGTCCCCCTCAGATATAATTCACTTGTGCCAGCGTTTCTTCTAATCCTCGAAACACTTCTAAAACGCTCTTTTTGGTATCGCCAACAGCTCCTGTTTCGATTTTTCTTTTATCTCCTCAATCGTAGCAAAACGCCTTCCTTTCTTGGGTGTCTTCAGTTTTGGGAAGTGGAAAAAGTCAACGGGGGCCAAGTCCGGTGAATACGGTGGTTAAGGCATGCTTGCGGTTTTGTTTTTGGCCAAAAACTCACGCACAAGCATCGATGTGTGAGCTGGTGCGTTATCATGGTGCAAAATCCATGATTGCTTTTTCTACAATTCTGTGCGTTTTTAACGAATCGCTTCGCGCAAACGACGCATTACTTCAAGGTAGTATTCCTTATTGACCATACTACCTTGTGGCAAGAATTCATGATGTACCACGCCATCGCAATCGAAGAAAACAGTGAGCAAAATCTTCACATTTGACCGAACTTGACGTGCTCGGGCTACCAGGACGAGCATCGTCATTGACATCTTCTTGGGCTTCCTTAAACCAGTTATACCACAATTGAACTTGTGTTCTGCTCATAGTAGACTCGCCAAATGCCACAGTCAACATTTCAAATGTGCTTGCACATTTAATTTCATTTTTTACACAAAATTAATACAGTTTATTTGATTCACTTTTTCGAATAGTAAAAAATCGAAGAGCACATCAAAACACGACTATCCTCTTTATCTGCAAAAACAAACTGACAATTCAAAATGTCTGATATTGTCAACATATATAACAGACATGCGTACCAACATAACAGAAAAAATGCGAAAATCAAACATACGTAACTCATGAAATTTGAACAAAAAAATACGTTTTTTTTATCACACCTCGTATATAAATCTTTTTTCTCAAAAGATCTAATTGCTCGCCTACGGCTTAACATCTAATGGTTTAAAGAAACGTTAAAAGAAAGCACTTATATTCGAAAGAGCTAATACCGCTCACGTAGTCAAAGACTTCTACTGAACCTAAACCTCAAGTCTTGGGTGACCCCTTTAAATATGCTTCAAATAAAATTTTGTCAAAATGTTAACGAATTTTTAAAGAATAAAGTTTTTTCCGCTACAAAAAATAGAGCCTGTTTTTCGGAAAATATTTCTTTAAACGTTAACTACATCATTGCTGGCGATCCATTTCTAATGAATAAGATTGAAAATTATTCTTATAATCCAAATTTGCAGAATATTGAGTTATAGAAAGTAACTCATGATACTGATGATATGTCACAAAAGGTCATCATGCAACTGTATCCATATTTTCTTGGTGTCTGATATGTTCTCATTAAACCACTTTTATGAAGCTGTAAATCCCCTTTCGAAATTGTCACTTGACTATGTTTGTGATATTTATTCATACCCAACCCATTGTGCAAAACTCGAACCACCGACGATCTCAGACTTATGAATTTCGGTTATCCAAGACTATGTCGAACAGTATATCAGGTGGTATTCTTAATACCAATATTTGTAATACCCAAATTTCTGAATGCATAAATTTTTGATCAATTTTCGGTTTGTCAGCCTGACTGCTTACGAATTTTTAAAAACAAGTTAGAAATCTTTATTTCAACTTTGCTTGTGTTACTAAAAAAAATCGTATTGTAATTGAATCCCAAAATTTTTGTTCACTTCCAGAAGCCAAGTGGACTGAACGTAGAGGCGATGTGGACATAATTTTGCGTTCGGTCTAGCTGAAGTATTTGTGCAAAATTTAACGAAATCCTGAGAAAATCTGTGGCTTTTAAAAGTGACAGCTTACATTAATTCCTGACAGCAACAATATTTTTCTATAAAATTTGCCTCTAGAACTTTTGTCACTACTTGTGCTTGTACGGCCACTACAAATTTCCGTATTTTATCATTCCAAAGTTTTAGTGATAGCTTTAACGAAATGTAAGGGCTAATAAAGTGAAAGAACGTGACGAGATGGTTAGTACACATGACTATTACTCCCATGATCGTGGTGGGTTCAATCCTGCATGCAGCCAACTATCTGATATTTGCTTGGAAGAGCAGCAACCATTATTTGAGCGGCGGCCACCTCGATGTGTCCGATGAACACTTCGATTAGTTGAGTAATCGCAAAAGCCTGATAAATGCTTCTCAAACTGTGACGTTCGAAATAGTCGCTAAACTGTAGGTTCCATTGAATGAGTCTGAAAATAGAATGCGTATAAGCTCACTGAATGGAAGAAACTCTCCCAAATTTCATTCATGGGATGCAAGGGAATTTGTTTCTTTTTGATTGTCCTGGAAGGACTATCATACGAGTATGTCAGAAAAAAAGTCATATGTCAGAAAATATCCTTGAAAAGAACGAAAACTTAATTCTTAGCTAGATATCACAATAATACCATAAACTTAGTTCTGGAAACCAAAAGTTATCCTGGGTACGATCTTCAATTTCAGGTAGCGAATGATCGATTGTCATGACGTGATACTAAAATATCCATTCCATCCAAAGTCGTTATGATTTTTGCAGAAATATGGGCCTATAATTCCAATAGCTTATGAACCACATTAAACTACAGTTTTGCCTGAATGTAAAATAGGTGCTCGAAACATTTCGGATTGCTCTCTGAATCAACAAACACTGCAATTTTACTTATTGATATAGCCGATAAACCGAAAATTGACCTAATCGTTGAATAGAATTTTTATTGGAAGCAATGGACCAACATTTAGTCTTTTCAATAGCTTATAATCTGAAGCTTCTCGGGCTTAATTTTTGTCCTTTTTTATGTCCTTTTAAATCAAGATCCTTGCGTAAAACATACTAAACTTTTGCATGTAATAAGACAAGCTGCTAAGTCTCAATTGATCCACCATGGTCATCGCATAAACTCTCAGTTACAGCTGTTATATTTTCTTCACTACATTCGGATTTGATCTATTGGTCCTGTGTTATCCAATAATGAAAAATAGGATTTCACATTCTGCGATGATATAGCAAATTGTGCTTTCGATATGACAATTAACTAGACCATGTTACATTCCAAAAATCGGAGTTGTAAATATAGAAGGGTTTTTAACAAAAAATAATAATTTCAAATATAGTAAAAAGAAAAAGATTTCGATAAAATCTTCAAAAGGACACTGCTCTTCCAAGCTAATATCATATAATCTGCCTTCAGCATTGTTGTCTATAAATTGTAAACCAACAATTCTCTGAAATGTGTTAGGCTTTCCCACCTAATATCTCCTACACCCGAAATCACAAATATTGGGTCGTTAGAAAGCTTATGGTTCAAAGAATACATAAGAAAAATCATCTAGAGGTACAGTTTACTAGAGAACCCATATCCAGCAATAAAAAAAAGCATGCAGAAAAGAGCATAAAGGCAACTTCTAGAGATACATAATCATTTATATGTATATTTGGATTGGAAGCAATAGAACTTCTTCTTATATGGCGACTGGAATAGATAGCCTTATCTATTATACGCCGCCCCGTAGAAAATAATTCCAAGCGCTTCCATCTTCTGCGCTTCTTCCCCAATTCGTCACACCAAGCTTCGACAGTATTTTAAGAACCTGGTCCTTCTAACGGAGTTTTTGTCGCCCTCTTCTGCGCCGTCCATCGAGTTCGTTGCAATATAACATGTACTCGTTATAGGAGGGATGCTTATCGTTTGGGCTGACTCTTCAGTCGTTCTGAAACAGTGCCCACGAAGTACTAAAAAGATTTTATAATCCAATTCACTACTAAATATTATAAAAGTTCAAAAACATTAGTATTATGTTTGCACTCGTGGCAGCTGTTGAAAATAACTTCGATATAATTGGAAAATATTCGAATCCTAGAAATCGTGCTAGAATCAAATATTTTTGGAAGCAGTGCAAAAAAGTACATCAATCTTGTACAGCTGGATAATAAAACTGTATTTTCTATAAAGGTCATATAATACTCTTTAAATAAATAGATTCAAATTTGAAGATTGAAGTACTTTTCTTGGTGGAAAAAGCCTTCGCAGAAAGTTCTCTCAAGCTAAAGTTTGTTGTCTCCTTTTTTGTTGAGATCTTTTTTCAAATTGGAGAACATATACTAACATTTTGTCAAGACAGAAGGTTATTAATAACAAATAAACTTTTATACCACTTAATACATCGTAAAAGCTTTCTCTACATTGAAGATACTCTTGGTAAAATATCAAGAAAGAAATAAGCATTCCCCTAAATAATTTAACGCCTTTTCAAGATTGTAACGTAATCTATTACATATGGAACAATACTTTATTCAGCAATAATGAAATATTTAAGTTGATTTTGACCCATAAATTATTCCTTTTATATCATGCAGAAATAAACTGAGCTTTTCTCGTTAGTCTCCTCTCTATGAGATCAATATAAAGCTAAATAATGAGCTCCGTAGATTTGTTGTTGTTTTTTTTTTTTAAATAGCTTAAAAAATTTTACATTAAAAAAATTGTGTTTTAGCGAAAATTTAAGACTTTTAAAATACCTGTGATTTTGACTGCAATGCAGAAATTAATTATCAAAGCTTATTCGAGATAATATGAGAAATCGGGGTAAGCGTTATCAATCTGTACTGCAGATTTTTTATGTACATGAGATAATTTATTGATAACAGGTAGCACTTGCTGAATTGTTTTTTACTCCCGTTTAAACATTACCTGGTAGAAAGCTCATGAGCAACATTTTTTAGTAAAGGAAGGGGAGAAAACCAGTTTCCTTATATCGTATGAGTGCAATCTGGCAGAGCTTTCACATCCAGTCAAATAACCAAAAAAATTAAAAAAACAAAAAAAAAATAGCTTCCTTTGCATCTCCTGAATGGGTCATGAAAGAACTCCCCATATTCTGTTCAATTGTATTTCTGGAATCACTGAACGAACACTGAACAGTTTAATGACGATTTCAAACTCCAGTTTGAGAACCTTTTACTAGTCTTGCCGATTACAGTACAACGAGGCGACAGCCACTCATACAAAGACAGGAGACTATATAGGGGGTTCGAACCCAGTCACACGGCAGTCACACGCACTAACCATTGCGGTACCATCAGTCACAGATGAACTTACACGATTTCGAATACCAGTTTAAGAAACTTTTACTAGTCTTGCCGTTTGCAGCACATTGAGGTAACAGCCACTGAAATAAAGCTAAGGGTTCAAAACCTCGATCATACGAACGGCAGTCACACGCATTAACCATCGCGGTACCGTCGCTCACAGCTGAACTTACACGCATTTCTATTTTTATAGATCTTCTAAATGGGATTCATTGTTTAATGATAATTCTGCACATCTGTTTGAGAAGCTTTTAGTAGATTTGTCGATTCCTTTGCATACAAAGTATTCCATTCACAGAGTGATAGAGGAGGCGGTGGTAACGGGTCTAGAATACGCAATGTTATGCACAATAGACGCGCTTCTTAACTGTCGTGACAAGGTCCCTCACATTGTTTTCTAAATTACATTCCAAAATACACTGAACCTTCTCATAAAAAAAAACTCTCTAATAAGCTTTCGCCTATATACCTAGTCCTGCCATATGTTCTGTTACAAATATAAAACGCGATCAAAAAACCAATATTCATATTGTATTCAAAATTATTTCATTTATTAGAAGACAATATTGGTTATTAAAAAAAATTTTATTCACTCGAAATGGCCGCCTTTTGCTTTAACACAAGCTTTCAAACGGTGTGGCCATTGAGCTATAGCCGCACGTACGATTTCCATTGAGATCGAGGACGCTGCTCTGGTTAATGCTGTTTTAAGGCTTCCCAAATTTCTGTGGGGAGTCTTGCAAGCCATATTCTCCAATTCTGATCACAAAGCATAATCCAGTGGATTGAGATCTGGACTCCCTGATGGCCAATCTTCTGCTGCTGTAAAGCCAGGAATATTGACTCTGAGTCACTCCTGCGTGGTTTTAGCTTTGTGCGCAGGAGTAGAGTCCTGTTCGAAGATCCATCTACGTCTATTGAAAAGGGTATTGGTCAAACCCTTCACAACACCCTCTAACACATCTTTTTGGTAAACCTTTGCAACAGTTTTTACCCCCATTTCACAGAAATGGAGGGATGTGACACCATGGTGGGAGACCCCCCACCAAACCATTACGGAAGAGAGATGATGGCCACGTTGAACCCTTGGAACAACTTTTTTCGCTTCCTTAGATGAAGTGGCATAAATCTTGTCATTTTGTTTGTTGAAAACTTCTTCCACGGTAAAAATTTTCTCATCCGTAAACAGAATGTTTTCATGGCCATTGTCCGCGTGCCACTGCAAAAGTCGCTTGCTGAGGAGTTAGAAGATGCCCCGTGGACCGACGATAGGCTTTCATATGCAGATCATCCCGAATCGGCCTAGACATGGATCTGGTTGATATATCCAATTCCTTGGGCATGATTTTCTGCTTTCTAAGGGGATTTCTCCGAATTCTTTCACGCACTCCCTTTACTACCGCACTCGTACGGACAACGCGCGGGCGACCACTTTTTGGCCTGTCTTCTACTCCAGACAATTCGCCGAAGCGAGCAATAGTACGATAAACGAACATTCTTGATATTCCGAATGGTTTTAGCAACTCGAAAATTTGGCCAGCACTCTTTCCGCACTTATGCAACGCTATTACGCCGACTCGATTCTCTTTAACACCCCACTCCATGTTAATGATTGCAAACTGAAACCAAACTGACTAGTATTCTTCACTAATCAGTGCGTGGGTTCTGAAAAAAAGTTAACGGTTCTATTCCCGCAAGAAGTTTTGAACGATAAGCGCTGGAAATTGTGTAACAGAACATATGGCAGGACTATGTACAAGTAAGGCAGTAAAATGTTTCCGATATATTATCCCAAAAAAAGGATAGAGATTTCGAAGCAGGAATCAGAAACCTTTTAGATACGTATATTACATATACATATATGAGATAACCAACTATAGCTCACCCACCGATAAACGCCTCCCTACAACTTTTGACTAGTCTATAATGAAGAAGCATACGGCAAAGCGTATTTCAAAAAAGGCTGAATAATCTCAAATTTCTATTGTAATCGAAATTATAGAGATTTACCTGTAGAAATTTTCGCGTTTCCACTTAGTATTACGGCGACGAGAAGTTTTCGTTTGATAATGCAAAATAATATAATGAGGTGAAAGCTCTTCCTCATCAAAACAATACTCGTATATGCTAGCAAAGAGCTTTTGAATATGATCCTTCTCTCAGCTCGATACAACTTTTATTACAATAACTGATGTTTATTTGCCCAGGTAAATATGTATACTACAGTTTTCATTGTTTCTCTCTCTCTCCCACAAAGTCGTGTTGTTTAAACTTTTTTTTTTTTTTCGTTTATTTATGGTTTTCTTGTCTCATAGTAAAATCTTAAAAATAACCAAATATTTAATAACGTAATATCTTCTTTTTCTTTTCTTTTTGCCTATATTCTTTTCTTTTTTCTATCTCTCTCTTTCTCTCATTCTTTCTATCACAATGCATACGTGTATCTCTCCCTCTCTCATGCCATGTCTCTCTAACCATCGTACTGTATTTGCTTCATATACATTCCGTCTCTGTCCGTTTATCTGTCTGTCTTTCTCCGTTTATGTGTGGGGTGTGCGTTAATTTCATTGGCATAATTTTTACATTCATGTTTATGTTTTATGTCTTCCCTCTCTTTTCTCTCTCTTCCTCTCGCTGCCTTTCTTTTTCCACTATGTCTCCCCCCTTAAAAAGGGCAATGCCGCCAATTCATCGGAAACCTCAATGGCCACACAGCCTGGTGGTTCGGTGACATCGAGAGCTGCCTCGGAGACGCGCTCGGGACCACCTGGTTCCAGTAGTGGCGCGGGCACTACAGGTAATAGCAGTGGTGGAAATGCAAGTACTACACAGACTGGTGCAAAATTTCGTCATGGCCTATTGCAGCTTATGATTCACACAATAGATCCGCTACATGATGGTGAGTTCATGATGTTTCCATAGTGTTGTGCACTCAATCCCCACCACACACTCTCAGCATATCACAAGACACTTACTTTCTCACACACCCATATCCACACACAAACACACACACACATATCCTATCGAAATTTTACTCACCTACAGTTAAACTTTCAAACCCTGTATTCCCTATTGTAAATTTCCTAATTCCTTCAAACTCATTAAAACCTTTCACCTAATTCCTTTCCCCTGCCCATACGAAATTTTCATAAAAGCCCTCTCCCGTTAATCCTCTCATTTTGTTCAGAAAATATCCTTCAAAAAGTTTTGAAATTTCTTGTTCCATTTGTTTTAAATTAGCAAAAGAATTTTGAAAAAAAAAAGAAAACAATATACAATGCAAAGAAAAGAGCTTTTTTAACAATTCTCTAGAGTTATGCAAAAGTTCGCCCCCACCAAAAAAAAGAAAACAAAAATAAGCAAACAGTTCAAGCTTTTTACTACTCTCCCATGAAAAGATTAAAAAAAAACAAAATCAAATTCTGTTAAAGAATTTTTACAATTTGAATTTGCAAAAGCTTTTAGTGTCAATGTTATCATTTGCTTTATTTTGAGTTTGAGTTTGTTATAAAAATATTCAAAAACCAAAACAAAACAGCAAAAAATACAAATGTAAAAATAATTGGTATAAATTATATAAAAATTTACACAAAATTATACATAAATGCTTGTTAAATGTGTTGAAATTTATGCAAAAACCAAAATATCAATTTAACACAAATTATATGCAGGGTGATTAACAAAAAGCCTTAAGATTCAGAGCAAAACTTTAAAAGTTGTTAGTTGATGCACAAGGAGCTTTTAAAAAGCTTTTACAAAGCTTTTTCATTAAATAAATTAAATCTACTCACAAAAAGCATAAACATTTCAAAAGTTAATCAAACCAAAGTATGTTTAGATATATAGAATGATTGTTAGAGACTTTTTGGTATTATTAATTATTATATTTTTTCGCTAAGATATGCCGGACATGCATTTAAGCAGAGTCAATTTACCGTCAATCAATCGGTGACCTGGTAGGTTTATTTTTAATGAACCATCACTACGTAGTAAGCTTTTTTAACGTGCTTTCACTTAAACCGTTTCTCTGCTATCAGAGCAAGACTGTTTTATTTTGCTTTTTTATAGACACGCTAAAAGTGTGAAGCAATAATTTTATATAGAATGATAAAAACTTTTAAATTCCTAAAAATGAAATAAGCAAAATAGGAATGGTGAGATCGGTTTTATAGGTTCCTAAAAATACATTTAGTTTCAATAATTTAATAAAGTCATTATTATAGTTTTAGATTAGTTCAAGGAATTAGTCCCTTTATTTTATATGTTAAGGATCTTAATAAAAATAGAGGAGAAAACCAATACTTTCAACTCCACCAATAAAAGAAAGCTTTCGCTTACGTATTATGAACATTCTGTACTATGAAAGCTTTTTACCGTCAATCAATCGGGGATCTGGTAGAAGGTTTATTTCTGATAAACCATCAAGTAAGCTTTTTCAACGTGATTTCACTTAAACCTCTTCTCAGTCATCAGAGCAAGACTGCTTTATTTCCCTTTTTTATAAACACACTAAAAGTGTGAAGCAATAATTATAATAATAATTATATAGAATGACAAATACTTTTAAATTCCTAAATATGAAACAGGCAAAATCCAATAGGAATGATGGGTTCGGTTCTATATGTTCCCAAAAATATATTTAGTTTCACTAATTTAACAAAATTATTAGTTTAGTCTTAGTTTAGTTCAAGCATTACAGTCCGGAATTATTAAAGGTCTTTATAGAAGTAGAGGAGAAAATTGTTACTTTCAATTGCACCATTAAAAAAAAAACTTTCGCCTACTTATGATGAGTACACTGTACCCCGAAAGCTTTTTATCTGCCACATTGTTCATGAAAACATTGAGCTTTAATACGAAACTTTGCTAAACAATTAGGTTATTTGAAAAAGCTTTCGACTTTTCGATTCATTGCACTCCAGACTATAAAAAGCTCTCACAATATAATTTGTTTTAAGCAGTAATATCTTTCTGAAATAAATGAGCTTTTACTGTATGCCCATAAATCTATTTAATTTGACTATTTATGACTTCTCTGGCCCCTTAAAGGAATAATTAAGTAAATTGTTAAGAACATTCTTAGAGTTCACTATTTTTTTTAATTGCAAGTTGGCAATGGCTTTAAAACATGGCCACATGACTAAATGGCAGCAACATATTTATAGTAGGGCTTCACTGTAGAAACAACTTCTTTCTACAAACCTTCGATTAAAGGTTTTTTCTAGCATTGCTTTGTAGCCTATAAAGTTTCTAAATGACTACATCTTCTTCATAACTTACAATTATGAAAAGGAAGGATACTGTCATTCTTAGGTAAATAAACAAAGTTAAATCGAGTTAAAGCAAAGCTATTTTAAGGACATTTCTACGATTTTATATTCGTGCTTACAAAAAACGACTTTATTACAAATTTTCCGTTTTGAGATATTTAGCGTTTTTTTGAAGAATTTATATTGTGAGAATTTCTTATAACTTTCAAAGTATACAGAATTTTGAAAGTGCGCTTAGACGACAATATGTGTCTTTAGGACATAAACAAGAATAGCAAAAAATATGTTCTTACTAATATCAATAATTAGAGATATTACGTAATTTATAAAAAATCACTGTTTTACAAAATGTGTATAACTGTCACCTGTAATTGGACGCAGATTTGCATCAGAATAAGTATGGTAATTATAGCGAATATACTCGATTCTGTCTTAACTCCACTTAAGTTGCTTCTCCTTGTGACTACAGATATGAAACAGGAAGTATTTGTGAACTAAACTTTAGGGGTTTTTCCGCTTCTGAAACAAATATTTATTTAATATTTATTTAGAAACATACTGAATAATTGGTGGATTTGAAAGAGATTTCAATGCTAAAAGTAATCCTAAAGTAACTTTAGTTCAATGGGTTTTCGTTTTCAAAGCCTCCTCCAATATTTGCCCACAATTTAGGTCGTTTTTAAAAGAAATTGATTCTTCTTATTCATATAATAAAATCGTCTATACTCGTACATAAGCCCAGCTTATTGAAATGCTTACCTCGATATTAAAAAAAAAAAACAGATGTCATATTAGATAAGCGATTTAGCTAAAGCTTTTTATTCTCAATGCCTTAGATGGTGGGTTATCATGTTTTACACAATATTAACTAATGTTCTCGGTTCTAGACTTTGCTTTCAATTATGTATTTTCATCTTACAAAACAGGCAAATAGCTTTGTGAAACAATGCCTAGTTTGTAAGTCAAGGCAGCGTCCTTATATGTTTAAAAAATCAATGAAACTCGCTGTGTTAACAGCAGGTCAAAAGCACTGCGTGAGTAATTATGTAAATTCGCTGTGTAAACAGTTAACGGAAATAACTGAACAAACAGTCAAAACCGCTTTGTAAAGAGCCAGTCGAAACCGCTGTGTGAACAGTCAACAAAATCCGCTGTGCAACAGTCAACGAAGCCGCCATATAAACAATAAGCCGAGTCTGCCGTGCAAATAATCAGACGAATTCGCCGCGTTTACAACTCTTTGCAGGCTCATGTGCGTAGTCAGCCGAATTTGCTGTGTAAAGGGTCAACCGAAACCGTTCTGTTAACAGTCAACAGAAATCGTTGTGCAGATAATAAGCCAAAGCCGCTGTATAGACAGTCGGACGATATAGACCTGTGAAGGTCTTTATAAAAAATATGAAGTACATTTTATCGTTAGAAAGCTCGTTTTTCCAAGCTTATTTTTCTGTAAAATTCAAATTAACCTCTTCAGAATATAGGAATAACGTAACTAAGCCTAACTTTTAATTAAAGAAATTTATGGTCCCCAAATTTTTTAAACACGGAGTCTCCCTCAAAAATCCTTAAGTAGATAAGTTAATTTTGCATGGCACCTTCGAATGGCCAAATGACAGCATCTCGAGCTTTCATCCTAGTCTTTTTATTTGTGGAAGTATTTAAACAAAACTTTTAAGCTTTAAAGGAGATGAACTTTTTTTTTGCATAACAGCTGGTCAATGACCCAGAGCATGCTAACTGCGAATAATTATGTGATTTCCATTTGTTTTGATTCAAATAGCTTAGCCAAACGTTAAAGCTTTTTCACTGAAAATGCCGATAGGTTTTTTTTAGAAGCTCACTCTTGCTTTAGCAAACCGAAACTAACAACTTTAAAGTTTTCTCTTAAAACCTTACCAATAATACCAAACTGTTCTAAGCTCTTTTCAATGAAAACCAAAACAAACAAAAAAAAAAATAGTATTTACCCCTTCAAAAAAAAGCATGAATACTACTCTGCTTAACACAAAAAATAAAGCAAGAAAAATATACCGCAACTCTCACCTTAGTCATGCCGGCACATTCGCTCACATTGCTTTCAAACGCCTCTCATTATGAAATTCCTCCGTAAATGAATTTTCAGCCAAATCACTTGATCATCTTGCAGTGAAACAACCTCACTCACTCTTTGATCTACTACTACTACTATAACAAAATTCCACCCTCTCTCTCTCTCAGGATAACTGAAATACACTACTCTCCTTTTGTATAATAAGAAAACTGTTTAAAACCATCTCTGTCTCTATTATAAATAATTTAAAGAAAGTAAAACTTGTTTATACATAATGTTTCATAACAAAAGAAATAAGCACAAATCCAATCCCTTTTTCAATCCCAAAACCCCAAAAGCCACAAATCAAACCAAGAAACCCTTTACCACCAATACCTCCATATATATGTATATATAGTATATATATATATATTTATATATAAAACTCTCTCTCTACCTCTGTACCTATCAAAACTCTCTACCTCCCTCTCTCTCTCTCTAACTATCTCTCAGTAGTTTCAGTGTTTGTACGTGCGTTCTTTTTTGATTTGAGAATTATTAAATAATAAATTTAAAAACTAAAAAACGTTGAAACTAAACATAACGAACAAATATTTTTATAAATAAAATTTTGTTTATATATAAAAATAATAAAACCTGAAAATTGTAATGAACAATTCCAGAAATATTAAAAAATAAAACACTCCAATCCAAATACAAAAAAAACAAAACTAATTCAAAGCAATTAATTTGAATCACCCTGTATATAACGAACAAAATGTTATAACAATTTGTTTATAATATTTTACATTTCCTTTTTGTTTTGTTTATTTAGTTACCGTTTAAAATATTTCTCTTCTGTATTCAATATGAAAAACGCAAAATCTGTGAAAATATTTAACAAAAACAGTGACATTCGCGTATATCGTTTATTTAGTTAAATAAACAACAAACATAAAAATATTTTGTCATCTGTTTAACAGAAATATTTGTGGTTTTCTATTGTGTTTCATAAACAAATTTAGTTTTATTTATTTATTTATTTATTTATTTACTTTTTGTTTAAACAAGTGTTTGATTCTCTAATTTATTCTGTTACAGCTGTATTAGATTATGTTATTACAACGTAACTCTAACTGCAGTTTACATAGTGTAATAGATACAATAAATATCTTTATACATATGTTTATACATATACTCGTATATCAGAATAATAGTTGTGTTGTTTCGTTGTCAGTTTGAAATTTTATAAATAATACTTTTTTCCAATTATTTTTATAGCTTAGATTTTGACCTTTAATCTTCTTAGAAATTTTGGTTGTGTTTTTTGTTCTTCATATTATATATAAAATGGTGTTATTTTTCGAAATTATACAATTTTTATATACATTTTATATTATATATGTATTAATAATAGCATTTTATTAATCTATTTATAAAGAAAACTTTTAAAGCTTTAGGTCTACTTATACTGACTTAAGTATGAGCTGTGAAAAATGAACAAGAATTATATTTATGAAAAACTATTCTGCTGCTTTTATTGTTATTATCATTGTCTTCATTATTATTGTGCTAAGTGATTTAAAGGTTAACATCCTATAAACAAAAATCGTCTAATATCTAAGGAATTACCTTTAATCCTATCCAAAACAGACACATGAAATCTATTGCCACCATAAAGGTTCCGCGTAAAGGCAAACGTTTTTCAGCGGAAACATTTGTTATTAATCCATCAAAAAGATGGAAAAGATGGAATAACCCCTTCTTGAAATACGGAAATGGTTTAAATTTACATCTAAAACACCAAATTTAACAT
The DNA here is from genome assembly GCA_019455685.1 of Philornis downsi. NCBI lineage: Eukaryota > Metazoa > Arthropoda > Insecta > Diptera > Muscidae > Philornis > Philornis downsi. Next base: position 435,491 of record JAHXMU010000088.1, on the reverse strand, counting down.
GAGCTTGTCATAGGAGAAAAGTCATTCTTTTATGGTGACAATCCTTCCGAAACAATGCTGTTGAAGTAAGGAAAATCTAATTTTAGATTCCATTAAGAAAAGTACCGCTTAAAAAGGCCACTTATAGGGTTTGTTATAACTTTCGAAGATGACGTATGTGTCTTTAGGACATAAACAAGAATAACAAAAAATATGTTCTTACTAATATCAATAATTAGAAATATTGCGTAATTTATAATAAATCACTGTTTTACAAAACTTTGAAAACAGTAATCTGTAATTGAACACAGATTTGCATCAGAATAAGTATGGTAATTATAGCGAATATACTCGATTCTGTCTTAACTCCACTTAAGTTGCTTCTCCTTGTAACTACAGATATGAAACAGGAAGTATTTATGAACTAAACTTTAGGGGTTTTTCGTTTCTGAAATAAATATTTACACCCATAGAAATATATTGATTAATTGGTGGATTTGGCAGACTTTCAATGCTAAAAGTAATCCTAAAGTAACTTTAGTTCAATGGGTTTTCGTTTTCAAAGCCTCCTCCAATATTTGCCCACAATTTAAGTCGTTTTTAAAAGAAATTGATTCTTCTTATTCATATAATAAAATCGTCTATACTCGTACATAAGCCCAGCTTATTGAAATTTGTACCTCGATATTTAAAAAAAAAACAGATGTTTTATTTGATAAGCGATCTAGCTAAAGCTTGTTTTTCCAATGCTCTAGATGGTGGGTTAAGGCCACTTATAGGGTTTGTCAAAATTCTGTTTGCCACTAAGTTGGCAAAACTTTTCTCTATACGGACGCGGAGTTTGATCGCGATCTGTCTTTTAGTTTGTATACAGTGGTCGATTTTGTCAGTTCTAAAGTAATGAATATCTAATTTTACACTTCATCAAAAATGTGTCGCTTAATAAGCCCACTTATAGGGGTTGTCAAAATTCTATTTGTCGCTAAGTTGGCATAACTTTTCTCTGTACGCACGCGGAGTTTGAGCGCGATCTGTCTTTTGGTTTGTATACAGTGGTCGATTTTGTCAGCTCTAAAGTAATGAAAATCGAATTTTACATTCCATTCTATTTGTCGCTAAGTTGGCACAACTTTTCTCTATACGCACGCGGAGTTTGATCGCGATCTGTCTTTTATTTTGTGTACAGTGGTAGATTCTGTCAGTTCTAAAGTAATGAATATCTAATTTTACATTCCATCAAGAAAAGTACCGCTTAAAAAGGCCACTTACAGGAGGTTATCAAAATTCTGTTTGCAGCTAAGTTGACACAACTTTTCTCTATACGCACACGGAGCTTGATCGCGATCTGTATTTTAGTTTGTATACAGTGGTCGATTTTGTCAGCTCTAAAGTAATGAAAATGTAATTTTGCATTCTACCCAAAAAAAAAAAAACCGTTTAAAAAGCTCACTTATAGGGGTTGTCAAAATTCTATTTGTTGCTAAGTTGACACAACTGTTCTCTATACTGACGCGCAGTTTCAGCGCGATCTGTCATTTAGTTCGTATAAAGCGGTCGATTTTGTCAGTTCTAAAGTAATGCATATCTAATTTTGCATTCTACCCAAAAAAACCGTTTAAAAAGCTCACTTATAGGGGTTGTCAAAATCCCATTTGCCGCTAAGTTGACACAACTGTTCTCTATACTGACGCGCAGTAATGAAAATCGAATTCTACTCATCAAAAAAGTACCGCTTAATAAGCTCACAACTGTTCTCTATGCTGACGCGCAGTTTGAGCTTGATCTTTCATTTAGTTTATGCTGTATTTAATGTGTATTTTGCATTTAATATATATAGTTGGACATTTAAAATTGTTTTCATTTCATGACCTTTACATGACATTGACCCAGCCATAATACCTCGTACCAAACATATTTCTGGGTGAATATTAAGAGGCCATTTTCTGCAGTAGTCCTCTATTAATTTAAAAAATAATTGTTTTTATAACACAGAGAAAAAGAAATTAATTTCATTTCTTGCTGTTTTATAACCTTTGACGGAGATATCATTAGTCCCGCTCAACATTTTCGTTTATCCTGCAACTAATGATACAGACAGAGACAGGGACGAATGACTGCATCAAAAGGACAAAACGAAGCTGTTACGCTGTTTTTGGCTTTGCCCACAAAAAGTTCTTGCATATTTTAGCAAAATATCTTCTACAGCCAACGTAGAACAAAAGCAACCAAATATGTACATTAAGCAGCGTTACGTCGTATTATGGCATGAAGCATAAACAATTTGCCAGCAATGTGAAAATGTGTGCGTCAAACTTTTCACATTGTTTTCTTCTTAAAAAGTGTATCGTAGCTGTACCACACAAAACTTGGCTCCCACAAAATTGCCAGTGCCTGGTAGAATTTTTGGTGTTCGTTGTATGTTGAAAACCGCTTTTGTATGAAAATCAGATAAGAGTATCGCAATACAGCACACATTGTGCCAGTGCAGATCGTCGGCTAAAACTACTCGTAAATCTTAAAATGTATGCATAGGCGAATAAGCTTCTTTATTATTAAAGCCGACGCCAAAGAGAGGAGGAGGAGGAGTAGTAGGGAGCCGGTTGCACGTTGAACAAGATCTTTGTTAAGCCTTAAGCTGTTTAAGTCTTAAACCAAACACAATTTGTAGTATTTCTATCTTGAACTTTTAGCATATTTTTGTTGGTGCTGCTGCTGATACTGATGCTACCTACCGTTCTCAATTGCCAAAAGTACTACACTGCTACCACATGTATTAAGTCAACGATGTCTTCTCAAGTGATGAACATTGAAAAGGAGACTTCCGCTTCCTTTCACCCTTAGTCGTCATTGCAAATCTACATAGTCGTATAATGAAGTGCAAAGTTTCAAATAATGTGAAATTTCCTGTTTCAAAATACCCCATATTACCCTTAGCGTTAACTATATTTCAGTTATCTCAAACAGTGGAAATTAAAAGAGCTGGAGAGTTTTCAATAATCCTTTCTAAGGCAATTAACACTTTAACGTTGATCCGACTACTACAGATAGGCTGCTTAAATGCTTAACTTTACTTTTTTTGTCGTAAGGGAGGTCTTAAAAACTTGTGTAGGCTTGTTAATAAAGAAAATTAATTGCTTTCTCATATCACGCTTGTTTGTAAGAAGGAGGATAGCAGTAGAGTTTTCGAAAGGAATCCTCGGAAATCTTTTAACAAAATATGAAATTGAATTAAGCACAACAGCTGCATTGTATTCGGAGCACACTAATAAAGGTGTGATGAGAAAAAACTAATTATTTTTGTATAACATTGAATGCTTTATTTAACATAGTTAAAAAAATCCGATTTAAGTCAAATTTATACCATTCCATTCGATAATTTATAAGTATTTTGAAGGTTCCACTTCATTATGTCTCTGCCAAGGAAACTCTCATCCTTAATGACAACAAAACTTGAGGTGAATTTTTAGCTAGCAAAATCATTAGGTCAGGTCCGGACTAAAAAGTAGATGCATAAAATCTTCATGATCAAGCTCTCGGATCTACTAGCAATTCAGTAATGATGTGTGTAGTCTGGCCTTTTCTACACGGAACACAATTTCTCTTATAATGACTAAAGCTGGCTGGCAGCGATAGCCTCCTTTAAGCGGTTCAATTGTTGACAGAGACAGAATTAAGAGTTTGACAGAGCCCGGGTCAAGCTGTGAAGGCCTTACCCATGGTGTGCTCATCAGATTGGGCATATTACAATGCGATTGTCGGCGCCCTTCTGGGATAGCCAAGTTGATTTGTAATAGAAGCTACTAGCTGGAGTAAGCTACCGCAATTGCCAGTCCTTTCTGCCAGCCAGAAGATACGAAATTGATTATGCTATTATAGAACATAATCCCCTTTGGCAGAGGTGAGACCTACCTTACCACCTCTGCTACTGTATGGGTCTGTAGCACCCGGTTGTATAAAGCAACTCCACATTGGAGCACAAAGTCTCTATCAGCTATTTTGGTTTCAACCAACAACATGCGTGATGCTCCCACTAGGCGTCCAACACCAAACCATCAGGCGGGAACTCTGTCCCGCGACCTCCTGATCCCCACCCTACTGGCCAAACTCACCGGTGGAAACAGCGCAACAAAGTTGCTACTGAGTATACTCCACACTTAACGTGATTAATCACCCTGCAGCAAAAAGAGTATAGACTGGAAATTTTTACATACCTTTCGGTGCGGAGAACCGAGATAGACTGAACGGTCGATACTACATTGCAAGGGTGTAGTATCCTCACCTGTGGGAGACGGGGAAATTTTCAAAATCCTTCCGTTTGTCGATGGTGAACGACAACTATTACATATAGACATAGGATATGCCATGCCTGTCCAACAACGCTGACCAGCTTACCTCTCAGCCTATCCAAATGAGGCAAATAATTCATTCGCTCTCCTATGGCAATGCCCAAGCACTTCACCTCGGTGTCGCACCTGGGCACAGATCCATCAGTCAAACGAACAAGTGTCTTGCAAGATAATTTACCCCGCAACAGCATCATGTTGGTCTTATCGACAGCAACATCTACATATACCGACATGTTCTGACCATCGCCTAACTATCGTCATCATGGCCAGGACCCTTTGCTCTAACTGGGAACGAGAGCGATCCTCAACCATGATGAGTTGTAGGTCATCAGCATATACACAAACTTTGCACTGATCACTTAGCTGCCGCAATTAAGAGTTTGACAGCAGAAAAGCAGTTTATAATGGAAAATTCCCTGCCAATCCCGCCAAACACCCAAAAAAAACTTTCCTCATTATCAATCCTGGCTTGGCCGCCATTTGCGCCAACCGCAAACGTTTTTACGTTAGTAACTCACTTTCCAACACTAAGTGAACAACTATTCATCACCACCCACCATCCGCTACAGAAATGGGTCGATTTTATTGTGATTTCGCAGCGATCTGCAAATGCAAATTTGGGGTTTTTACGTTATTCGTGCAGCACTCATATATTGAACTTCTTTTTGTATCTAGATTTGTTCAAGTAATTCCAAAGGGTTTTACAATGTGCAACTCCTGAGCAATCGAAGCAATGCTTTCAAAGCGATCGAAATTGAATATTTCCACTATTCATTCTATAGACATTTTCGACAATTGGCCTTCTAGTACGCGCGGTGCATCTTTCACATCAAAATTACCGGAACGGAATTATGATTGGTTGTTACACTATCAGCAACATAAATACTATTCTCATTTTCAACCATCTGGTTTACGTTTTTCGAAGAACAGCTGTGAAATATGGCGTAATATCTTCTTACTAGCATCCAAACTATAAGGGGTCAAGTAATCACAAAACTGTTTATGTACCCAGTTCAATAAGAATCACATTTTCATCACATCTAAGAACGCAATACATGCATTTTTTCAACGAAGAAATTGTAAATTATTTTCAATTGCACTTATATTGCATGAAAGCCATCTATTGGAGAAATAATGTATTTCTTTTTATAATGAAACAAATTCTCTTTCATCCCATGAATGAGATATGGGAGAGCTTCTCACATTCAGTCGGCTTAAACGTGATGCAATATTGAGTTCACATGATTATTATTCGAATGATCGCGGGTTCAATGCCGTAAATAGTCACGTATCATTATTTGAGCGGCGCACAGTGTGATAGATCACAAATTTAACTGGACAAAATTAAAATTACTTCACACTTATGAATTAAACAAAAAATGAGTAAATGATTGTAAAAAATCAACTTTTTTTTAGAAAAAAAGTTTTTTTTAATAAAATGACGCAAAAAGTAAATAGTTCACACTGTCAACAAAAAATATATTTTGAAGGTAAAAGATTGGTTTCTTAAGTACATGCTCTGAGATTATTTGTAGTTATATATATAATAATATTTACGTTGAATAAAACTAATTAATAGTTTAATAAAATTATTAGGTGAGTTTTTATGTAAAGAGTCGGATGTAGTCATTTTTAGTATTAAAATAATTTTAATATTTTTAACAAATATTTAATAGTAATTGTTTTATTCATCTGTTTCTGCTTTATTACATTAATAGCACTGATAAAGCACATAAATACACATAGAGATTTTAATTTAGTCAATTTCATATGCATCGTTAAAAGATTCTTCTTCCTCGAAAGCATCAACAGATAATAATGAAAGAACTTCTTTTGTTATCAAACTTCGAACTCGAAAGGGAGTGTAACGCAAACTTGCGATAAAAGGATCTGAAGAAATTAATAGCCTATTGAAAAGATCTGTATTTGTGTCTATTCTTAATGTTTTTCTCGTAAATAACTCTCTAAATTTCCTCGTGTCCTTATATCTTGTTTCTTGAGCTTCTTCTGACAGCTGTCCTATAGGAAGAATGCAAGACCTTATAATATCTTTTCCATGAAAAAGGATTTAATGGACGCTAACTGGCATGATATACCATGGGTATTTGTTTAAATATAAATTTCGTGTAACAATAATAAAACTTTCAAAAGCATCTTCATCAATAGGGTAACTACTACCTAAAGTTTTCAAAATAATATGAAACCGTTCAATTAATTCTTTATTGACACCAGTGATTTCTGAACTTTTTTCAAAGCCTTTCAATGGTATGATTCACTGATGACTGGAGTGAACTTTTTGCATGCATCTCAGTGACTTCTGTTTCAGCTGGATAACATTTTTTCTTAGCTTTTTGAACATTAGTGTAGGAGGGCAAAAGGTTTTTGCATTTTGTGTTGAGTTTTATCCGAAAAACATCGTATTGATGTTTCGACAAATTAGCATCGACCATTAAAGATAAGGCTTCATCGGGATAAAGGCTCCTAAATGCTCAGAGCTAAATCTCTTGCATATCTTTTTCACTTCCGTACCTTTACTGGATGAAGCTTCCGATAGAAGTTTCACAAGACTGGCTAAATGTAGCTTTCCCATTTTGCGAAACATTTGCTCAATAGCTTTAATAATTTCTCGATGGTCAATTGAATCTAAAAAGTTTTGGATCTTTCTTTTCTTCGATTTTTCACTACAGTCATCAAAGTTTTTCGGGTTTTTCCCAGCTTTTTTACAACTTTTCAGTTGTACACTTTTAAGCAATATATACGGTTCAAGCCAAGCCAAGTTGAATTTGATGTTAAGAAACGGTCACGATATCTTCCACTCTTTATCCATTTTTCGGCTAGCTTAAAATAATATTTATGTTTGCCTTAAGATTTCTTTCTGGTATATCTTGAAGACCATATCCAACTATTATTAATGTCAATAAGGCGTCTTTGCGATGTACTTTGGGATTTTTTATCCATTCTTCAAAAACCTTTCTTTCTCGAAAGAGTCATACTGGAAAAGTGAAAAAAAAAATGTATGGCAGTCGCAAAAATGCGCAAGATGTTTTTGATTTACCTTAAAGCGAATACTTGAAAGATTAACCAAAATATAGATTTACACCGGAACTATCCAGAATAAATAGCTTTAAAAAAGCTACTTGAAAAAAGGAAATATTTTATTTTTTGCACTTTCTGAAATTCTCACAAAAAAAAAAGTTTTTTTAATACTTACAATGGAAATATTTCAATGAAAATTGTAATATATTTTCTTGAAATAAAGCTTAATAATAATAAAAAAAAATTACGACAATAAAATCACCGTAGACTTGTTAATCATAGAACAAAGTCATACAAATAATACGCTTCTCTTTGAAATCTGAATGCACCTGTTGACAACAACTGACTTTAAAGCTCAGCTTTTCCTAATTAGAGCTAAAAACAAGCAAACAAAAACTTAATTACAGTTACCTATTGTATTGAGACGCTCATTAAACGATCAGAAGGAATGTTGGTAGACATTTTTTTAAATTTTTTCTAGCAAGATTTATGAATTAAAACAGAGTGCGGCGGTTACATCGTTGTATTTGACGAACACTTCGAGTAATCGGCAAGACTGGTAAATGATTCTCAAACTGTAACGTTCGTAATCGTCCCGTTGTGTGAGTCTACAAATAGAATGCGTGCAGGCTCACTGAATGTCAGAAGCTTTCCCATATGGGCAAAACTAGTTAATGCTTCTCAAACTGTGACGTTCGGAATCGTCGCGTTCTGGGAGTCTACAAATAGAATGTGTGCAGGCTCACTGAATGTCA
>JAHXMU010000088.1:367726-427365 GCA_019455685.1 Philornis downsi | reverse complement strand
TCTCAAACTGTGACGTTCGGAATCGTCGCGTTCTGTGAGTCTACAAAGAGAATGTGTGCAGGCTCACTGAATGCCAGAAGCTCCTCCATATGGGCAAGACTAGTAAATGCTTCTCAAATGCTTCTCTTACAAATAGAATGCGTGTAGGTTCACTGAATGTCAGAAGCTCTCCCATATGGGCAACACTAGTAAATGCTTCTCAAACTGTGGCGTTCCAAGTCGTCGCATTGTGTGAGTCTACAAATAGAATGCGTGCGGGCTCACTGAATGTCAGAAGCTCTCCCATATCTCATTTATGGAATGCAAGGAAATTTGCTTCATGTTAATGTAAATCCTTTCTATCGTTTTCCTTCAAACCAATCTTTTGACACATGCGGCATATCACTAATAAAGTAATGAATGCTATGGAATGAATGCTATATTCTGGAATGAATGCTATATTCAAATAAACCTAATTTAGTCGCAATTCTAATCAGAACTCATTATCATTTTGTACAACAACCTGAAATACTGGCAAAGAAAATTTCACTGAAAATGGGATTTTTGATTGTGGAAATTTGGGGAAATCTGCTTTGAATAGCTGATATAGATAGATTTGCAATTAGCCATGGCCGATTGAAATGAGGTGCCAGTTCAATTTTTCTTCACCTCAATTTTGAGACAATTTCAAAATTGTTCCTGCATTTGCAAAATTGTAACCCTGGCCCCGCTTAGTTTAATTACCCACTTTTAGCAGCTTAAATTATTTTTTCAATCCCTCTTCCAAACATGTGTTTTTGTTTGCATTTGTTAAGCAATTATGTTAAGTGATGTTATTATTAAAAAATTAATTTAAATTAAATACCCAACATGGAAGATGAAAACATACGCACACACGTATTTATACACACAAAGAACATCCTTCCAAAAAAAACAGCAAAAACATTTACTCAAATTGCTGTCTAAACCACTAGCAGCAGCCCCTGAACAACGACCATTGCTGGCGTTATGTTTGTTCGGAAACCACAAAACAATGTGGGAGGAAGGTACTTTTGCCGCTGATGCTACTGTGGAGATAGACCAACACATGTCCAAAATGTTAGCATCATCATCAGCAGTTGAGCTACATTGGCAGTTTGGTGAAAAAAAACGCCACCCCGCCTCTTTCTGCACCACACCAAGGCTATAGCCATGGGAATCTTTAATAATAACCACTGTTGGCATAACTCATGTCTGCCGGTGGTCTTAACTACTGATACCCACCTCCACTTCATAAAAGCCTTATCAGTGTAATAGAGAAATGTAAATAACTTTATGTAGCAGGACATCATCATCATCAGCAGCACCAGTTGGATCACTATCCTTGTACATCGTAGCAGTGGCCATTTCGAAGGGTTATCGTTTAAATTTTTTGTGGACTTTCGACATGGGTGTGGGTTGGATCATTTAACAACGTCATCATCTTGATTAACCATAACTTGACTCCTGCCGCTCTCTTTAGCCGGTGCGTCGTTTCGCACTGTCCATTCAGCTCTAAAGGGACATCCAGCCATTAACATGTGTTCCTTCTCATGCAGTAGCCAACGAAAACAACTAAATGACAAGGATAAAAATCCGTTGTAACTTGATTGTTGGTCGGGTGGAGGTAGCTAACGAACACAAGGACGAAATGTCGAGGAAGGACGGACCGACGAACGGAATGGAAACGTTCATATATACAAAACATACACCCATACGAGTATATACATACTGTCACACACACTAGCAGCAAGAGACAACAACATATTGTTTATAATGTATATGAGAGCCATTAAAACGGAAACGGAAGTGACAGTGACTATCACCAACAAACATTGTTTGTGTTTATGCCATGCTGCTTGTGAGTGTGTACGTAAATGTTTGGGACAACGCATCCCCTGTTCTCTTTACATCGCATTGTCATATATCATGGACAAAAAGTAAAACAACAACAACAACAACAAACATTGTGTGTAATATTTTGCATTGCGTACCAACAAAATGTTTATGCTCTTGCCTCCCCCCCACACACTCTCACACACAAACACACTTACCTACATTTACTCAAAGGACTTTACTTAGTCATTGAAACCATACACTAACACTCACTCACACATGCACTGAGCATGTAAAAAGCTCCTCTTAAGTGTCAATTTAAACGTTTAATACAATCCTTTTTATTTTCTCTACGTGTTAGCATTTCGGTTAGTTGATAGCGCAGGCATTGATGCAGGGAGTAGGAGGAGGAGGAAGCAAGGATTCTGTATGTGAAGATGTGGTTTGATAGCTGTTGATGGTAATTCCATGCTACATACAAATAGGGAAACCACAAAATTATCGACTTGAAATATGAGCAGAAAACAAAAATATGTCAACACCATAGGGAAAATATTAAAGGTCATGGATGAGCGAACGGAATATTTGATGGGAAAATATGGATTAAGACAGATGATGGTGAGGGAGAAAAAGTTGTAAAGATTTAAAAGAATTTAAAATAATTTCATTTTTCGCTTTTTCTCACTAATATTAAAAGAACAGGGCAAGTGCAATTTTCCGCGATTTGTGAGGATTTCCTTGAGAAATTTATGTAGACATGTTGGAGGAAATTTCAACGAATTCCTAAAAAGACATGTAGGTAGAGCAATTTAAACGTCGTTTTCGAGATGAAATGCCATGATATTTATTTAAAGACCGTCTACATTTACTCATTAATCATTCTAAAACTTTCTCTTGAAAGCTGTTTGTAAAATTCACCAAAACATTCCATGATATGAAATAAGATTTAGAATAGACTTCTGATTATATGTAAAATTAAGCAAATTTTCTAAAGAGAAATCCACTATGGCTTGATCATTTTTCTATAGAAAAACGTCTTAGACAGTACTTTGGAAATTTCTTTGATAGGAGAAAATTTGGAAAATTTATATTTACATCGATTTTCACATAAAATTTCTTTTGAAACTCAGAAGTTTTTTATTAAAAACATTGTTTAAAAACATTTGATCGAAACATTGCATAGAAAGAAATGAGATATAGTATAGACCTCTGATTCTACCCAAAATGAATCAAATGAATAACAAATTTGCTAAAAGAAATTTTCTAACAAGAAATCTACTATGACTTAATTATTATTCTATAAAAGAAAGCCTTAGAAAGTGATCTGTAAAGTTCAGTGACTGGAGAATATTTGGAAAATTTACATCCGACCAACTTATTCGTTGACTTTCACATAAAATTTCTTTTGAAACACAGAAGTTTTTCTTATTAAAAATATTGTTTAAAAACATTTGATCAAAACATTACATAGAACAAAACGAGATTTAGTATAGACTTCTTCTTCTGATTCTACCCAAAATGAATCAAGTGATTAGCAAGTTTGCTAAAAAGAAATTTTCTAACAAGAAATCTGCTATGGCTTCATTATTTTTCTATAAAAAGAATACTTAGAAAGTGGTCTGTAAAGTTGAGTGACTGAAGAAAATTTGAAAAATTTACATCTGACCAACTTATTAGTTGATTTTCGCATAAAAATTCTTTTAAAACTCAAAAAGTTTTTTTATTAAAAACATTGCTTAAAAACATTTGATCAAAACATTGGATAGAATAAAACGAGATTTAGTATAGACTTCTGATTCTATCTAATTTCTATTGCAAATTTCCTAAAAGAAATTATCTAACAAGCGATCTACTATGGCTTAATTATTTTTCTATAAAAGGAACTGTTAGAAAGTGGTCTGTAAAGTGCAGTGACTGGAGAAAATTTGGAAAATGTACATCTGACCAACTTATTCGTCGATCTGCACATAAAATTTCTTTTGAAACTCAGAAGTTCTTTTATTAAAAACATTGTCTGAAAACATTTGATCGAAATATTGCATAGAATAAAATGAGATTTAGTATAGGCTTCAGATTCTACCCTAAATGAATCAAGTGAATAGAAAATCTACTAAAATAAATTTTCTAACAAGAAATCTATTATGGTTTTATTATTTTTCTATGAAAGGAGCCCATAGATACAGGTCTGTAAAGTTCTTTGATTGAAGAAAATTTGGTCTATATTTTGACCAGCTCATTAGTCGATTTTCCCACAATTTTTTTTTTAAATTCAGATGATTTTTATTAAGAAATTTGTGTAAAAACAAATAAAGGGTGTCCGTCGGGAAGGTATACTACTTTGTTTTGCCGCCATTTTGGTAGACATTAGTCTTAACAGTTCATATTTGGCAGTCGTGAAGTAGAGACGTGACGTGAAATTTGAAAAAAAAAACCAACTTGTTTTAATCGTTAAAACATTTTATCAACATCAATCATCGATTGCTGTGACGATGAGAAAGTTACGTGAAATTTTTGAGAGAAACAACGTGCCAACAAGATGCACTATTTATCGTATAGTGAATGATGTCGAAAAAAGGGGGTCTGTAGCCGATAGGGCCAAGCATGGACCACAACATACTGCAAGATCGGCTGAAAACATTACTGCTGCTCAAGAAAGCATCACTAAAACCTTTCGTAATAAAAAATTTATTTCACAGAATTGATCAACGGGTCAATCAATTCTTTAGATCAATTCTTTAGGAAAAAAATTACCACTCAAGCCAGTTATTTCCAAACGAACAATTTCATCTCCTTTGCCATGTTTTGATAGTAACATTTGTTTTGTCTTTTTTCTGGTTTCTAATAATTTCTTGTGCAAAAATTTCACATTGATTTAGGAAAGAAGAAATTTTCTATAACATTCAAGTTTTTCCGTATTTGAAAATTTTCTAGATTGACAACATTTTCAATAATTTTGTTCGATCTATGATCTATGTTGTTTTGTAAATTGTCTACACCGAATTAGTTATTAATTCATTCAACATTTTCAAAATGTAAATATTTTCAAAACTTTGTTACGATGCAAAGAGTGACTATCCATCTTCTAGTATAGGCACGAGACAGGAACTGATTGTTTCGGAATTCAAATTGTTTTTCCTTAAAAAAAGCCATATGTTGTTCGCATATGCAGATGCCATAGACATTATTGGCACAAAACTGCGAGGTGTGACTGCAGCCATCTCAAGCATCGAGAAGGAAGCAGCGAAAATGGGTCTGGCAGTAAACGAGGACAAAACAAAGTTATTGGTTTCAACGAACAAAGAGTCTACTCGTTTCAAACGTTGTGTGAACGTTGGCAATTATAATTTTGAAGTGGTGGAAGCATTCATCTACCTCGGTTCCGCTGTAAACAAAACGAATGATGTCAACATGGAGATAAAGAGGAGGAGTATTGGTTGCTAACAGATGTTACTATTGGATAAGCAAACGATTCAATAATAAAGCCTTCTCTCGACAAACAAAAATCCAGCTGTACCAGGCGTTGCTTCTACCTGTCTTGTTATAAGGCGCAGAATCCTAGGTTACAACGTAAGCACATGAATCAGTACTGGTAGTTTTCGAGAGGAAACTACTACGGAAAACATAAGGACCCATCATCGGAGAGTATCAACGGAGAGTATCGGCGTCGCATGAACAATGAGCTGTATGAGCTATATACCGACATCGACGTGCTCAAACGCCTTAACATACAGCGATTGCGCTGGCTGGGTCATGTTGTGTGGATGAATCCAAATGCTCCGGCACGGAAGATTTTCGACAGCGAAATGGATGGACGGCCCAGAAGAGGGCGACCAAAACTCTGCTGAAAGGACCAGACTTTTGAAATACTATCGAAACTTGGTGTAACGAATTGGAGGAGAAGAGCAGAAGATTGAAGCGCTAGGAATTATTTTCTAAGGGCGGCGTATAATAGATAAGAATGTCTATTCCAGTCGCCACCTAAGAAGAAGAATTTTTATGGGGGAAAACCGGTGGTCACGGAAGAAAAATTATATTATCAAGTAACACAAAGGATCAAAACTAAGGACATCAACATTATCTTTCACATTTTTACCGGATAAGTATATGGGCGACAAGAAAAAATCTTAAGCAATTCTTAGCTTCAGATGTCAATAAGATCAGAAGAAATACAGAAATAATATCATCCCTCATAACAAATGACTAGAGTCAAAATCATGAAGCTTCGTTTGCATATTATTGAATACTTTACTTTCATAGTATAGTCGTGCTCAAAAAGGAAATTTTTAGAAATTCGCAATTTTAAGAAGTAGCACAATCAAAAGGTCCAAATTGTCGCTATCGTCAAGAAAAAAGAGTGAAGCTTGAATCGCCTCATTGGGTGTGAAATTTACTTATCGGCATAGACTAGAAAAGAGAAGGGAATTATGAAAATTCGTGTTTTTAGGCACAAAACATGAAAGAATGAGGGCGAAAATGGTTCTTTCGTTCAAACGGCTCAGGTATTCTGAGATTCGTTCTTTTAAGAAGATAAATAAGGGCACAAATGGCGCTATCATTTGAAGTCAAATGGAAGAAACCATGATATTGTAAATATGCATAAAAATACAAAATTTCGATACCAGACGAGAACGAAAGAGGCAAAAATTGAATTAAGCTGAAGGCTGCTGCTGAAAAGACCACAGGAATTTTACAAAAATCACATTCTCGGGGAAACATCATAGACAAGGAAGAACAAACATGATGACTTCGAGAAAATTTTGCTTGTTGACGTAACCACCGAGTGAGAAATGAGCTTTAGAAAAAATTTTGTTCGATTCAAAGCCCACGTTTGAATCACCACTTTTTTTTAGAAAGTTTTAACTATTTTTACGCGTTCTCTGGTTGTTAACTGATCCATATTCGTAAATGACTAACCGCTCATTAAATAAATAATGCTTCAGATGACAGGATGAGAGAGACAGAAATTGAACTGAAGTGGAGGCTGCACCTGAAAATACCACTGAGATTTTACAAAAATCGCATTCTCGGGGAAACACCATAGACGAGGAGGAACAAACAAGATGGCTTCGCAGCAATTTTGCTTGTTGACGTAACCACCGATTGAGAAATGAGCTTCACAGATGCAGAAAACTTTGTTCGATTCAAAGCCCACGTTTGAATCGTCACTTTTTAGAAAGTGTTAACTATTTTTACGCGTTTTTCGGTTATTAAATGGTGCATATTCGTAAATGGCTAACCTCTCATTAATTAAATAACACTTTAGATGACAGGTATTTAACAGCTGACAACGTTGCCAGACTGTTGGTTTTGAATACACAAAATGAATTGCCCTATACAAAACATTTCTAAGTCTCCAATGCAATGATTGTCAATTCAATAGTGAAACAAAACAGCGACTCTTTTCGATATGCGGACTGTAATATGTAAGACCCTTCTATCTACTAAGCTCATGGAGCTTCTAGGGTGTCACTATCGATATGTTTGGCCGACCTGGCGTTGTCCTGATGGGGCTACTTTTCTCGCTTCTGGAATCATTGAAGACAATACAGGTCTGAATTAAGAAATTGACCGAAGGTATAGGATCTCACAGCAAATTCTTTCTGATCATCCATCCTGGCTTGGTCACCATTTATGCCAGCAAAACCACAATTCCACCACGACCATTTTTCATCCATAGACATTGTCATTCGTAATCTACCTTTCAGCACCGGTCGATTCAACAGTGATTCACTGAATAAAATTAGATTCGTTACGTTTCTTTTTTTTTTGAGTTAACTCGAGCTTCCTTTTTCATCCAACGAAACTATAGGTAAAATAGTACAAGATTATCTTTTACAGTATCAGGACTATAAACATTATTCACATTTTCAGTCACCTGATTTGTATTTTCGCCTTCGTCGAAGGAAAACTCTGGAATATAGTGCATTATCTCTTCACTGGTGTCCACCTGTGAAGCGCACTCAAACAATATTGAGTCCAGCAATCACAAAACTATCTAAGTAGTTCTTTGAGTACGGAAGCTTTTTTTATAATACCCTCTAGCGTAATTTGATTGCACTTACGCAAAGTAAGATACAGATTACCAAATCCATCTATTGGGAAAATAAAGAATTTCATTTTACTACATTTTACATCTTTGAACTGATGGCAATATTATATATCACAATCGGTTGTGGTAGCTAATATGATCGGTTTTTATAACATTAACGCAGATCCCCTCTACAAATTGTATTCGTGATCTTTTCCATTATAATACTATCAAAGTCGAAGCTATACCACATTGCCAGCCCTTCCGCTTTGCCCTGAAACTAGAGGTACAACATATCGATATGATTACAAATGGAAATACATTTTTCCTGCACATTCACCACCTCTATTATCCCCGCCTTAGGAAAGATAATTCCGTTTAGTCGAAGCTTTCAAATGACAACGAAAGTAGATTAGCGTTTTACTATACTGTCGTACCGCCTTCCCTTCCATGGATACTTTGCTATTGTAGGCTAAATTTACATTTTACAATCTGTGCTACAACACACAGACGCACACACACACACACACATACACACAGATAAGCACACGTACACATAAAACAGTTTACTATTCTGCCATTTATGCTGATTATTGAAAAACCGTGCCGAGAGGAGGAAGTGCAAACCAGGAGAGAATCCCCCAAATGAAGCTTCCTACTCGACTGGATGTTGATACGTTTCTCTTGTTACTAATGAGTAGGCATCGCATTAACCTATCTCTTTGGCTGCTTTCCATGCTCCGCCTCAATACAGTTTGTGGTTCCGAGGTTTCTTAAACAAAAATAAAAGTGAAAATTCTTCTGCTTCCTCACATCCAATTTGAGATTTATAGTAAATACAAGAGAGAGATAAGCATTTGTGTGTGATTTGTTTTATGCAACATTTGCACAATTTTTATGTGAATCCTTGTTCTTTATCTTCCTCTTCGCTGTGTGTGTATTTGTGAGGATAAAAGTGTGATTATAAATGGGTATCCTTACACAATAACAACGTTTAATTATATGTACGAGTATGTGTGTGTGAGCGTATATGTGTCCTTCATTAAATGGCTCAACTAATGGCATTAAGATGACATGCAGAGATGTTTCCCCTCCCTCTGTTTCTTAAATTTTGTTTAGACATTTATGGCGAGCGTTTTTTTTTTTCCTTCACATTTGTTCGTATTTGTCGCCTTGCCTTCGTTGGGATTGACGGCAACGACAGATACAGCGACAGTCATATTATTTATATTGTGAATGTCCTTTATCTTTTGTTGTATGTCTGAGGACAGTTATGAGATGATGAGGATGATGATGACGGCAACGACGACGACAACAACAACAACAATGTGGCGACAATGTTGATATTGATGGCAATGTCTAAGCAACACATAAAGCCCTCTCTCTCAATATCTCGTCTTTCGTCATGCCCTCTTAAGTGCATGCAATAAGATTATCCTTCCTTTGAGTTTAGCTAAAGCGTGAGATTTATAGAAAACGATAACGACTGCATTGGGATTAACACAAGTTTAAGTGGTTTCTATTTCATACATACTTCTTGTAACTTTATTATTTGCTAATTAAACCAATTAACTAAAGAGCCTAAACGTATGCTTTAAATTTTAAAGTATTATGGTTACGCTTGAAAAGTATACCGCTGTAGTAATGTTAGGTATTTAAAGATTTTGTCAAATTCGGATAAATTGTAGCAGTATTGAGTATACAATAATTGAATACGAAGAACGTCTGCAAGTCTTTCCATAAGAAGACCTTTAAATTTTCCGAGAGTTTCAATGACTGATGCACAATTGACTACTCTATCGCCGATTTGACCGCTTTTTTCGGTTCATTTGAAATCTCGTGTTTATCTGAAAAGACTATAGAATTTTAAGCTGTAACTGAGAAAAACAGAAAGTTAGAAAAAAAATTATTTGGCCAAAGCCAAAAAAGTGCTACATAGCAATTTCTTATACTACGGGAATGCGCCACCTTACTTTGCTGAAAATACAAATTCATCAAAGAAATCGGATCATAATCTTATTCCTCAGATGCAGCGATTTGTGATATTTGTAGCTGTTTCGTAAAATGTAACACCACTTTAAGAGGAAGGACATCCACCTTACAATAAATAGGGCGTCATTAGGCCCGTTAATGATAAAATTATGAAATACCAAAAGAACCTTTTGAAGATTATTCTTTAAAGCAGATTTACTGTCTTAATAAAATGTATTGAACTGAATGAGAATTGCTTTGAGGCTATTTATATAAAATTGTAGGTCTGTTATTTAGATTGTTTAAAGTGCTCGATTTCATCAGCCTATCTCAAGCGGATTTAACCATTTTCGCCATGGATAATAATATCGAACAAAGAGTTTGTCTTAAATTTTATATCGCATCGTTGAAAATGTTACAGAAGGTTTACGTTAAATAGACTTTATCAGAAAACTAGTGCGACGAATCGGTTTTCAGTCGATAGAAGACATAAAAGAGAACAAGCGCCTAGAACTTAAATCTTTTCCAGTATATGCTTTTATGAACTGCTTTTTAAAACTGTTTTTTTTATGCTTGTTTTACATGTTGGCAAAATTGTATTATAATATTTCAGAAGGGCCACCCTTTAAAGTCTATTCAAAAAATTTTAATGAGTAATAAATATTTTGTTTTTAATTTTTTTATGTTTTAAACATGGTACTTTCTTCACACATATGTTTAAACAAATTGATTTGTATGCCATGAATAGGATAATGAAGGTCTTCTCAGATTCAGACAGATTGAACGAATTTTATTCATAGATTCACTCAAAGGAACCTACAGTTTAACGAAAATTCCGAATATCAATTAAATACTTGTCGACTACTACAGTACTCGAAACGTTTGTCAGACACATCGATGTTACCGGAACTCGAATCCACTATCATATGCACTGTAATCGCATGTTCTAATCATTGTGCCACGCTCAGCCGCATTGTATATACCACACAAAATTTTAGTATATGTTTCTCCTAAAAATAGGCTCCATAAATCTCATCATTTCGAACACATAAATTTGATTAAAGTTCCCTTCTTTTAACAACTAAAATTTAATTTTGTAAAATGTTGTTACTAATTTACCAACCAAAATAAGATTTTAAGAACCTTCTAGGGAATCGTTTTTCCAAACCCAATTATTTCCAAGTTCCCTGTTATTTGAGAATGACGTAATTCATTCGACAGTCTCATTTTCATTATATGTGATCTCAGTTATCTCTAGATCCGGAAAAATACTTTCAATTTGTACCGACTTTAATATGCATTTATTCTGTTACCGGACTACCACAATTTACTAAGAGGCCTCGGATTCAGAAAAATTGTGCAGATCACATTTGTTGAAATACAGAATATGTTGCTACCACAAATGATTCCAAATGTTTTTCTCACCTCTGAAAATTTTAAACTCCCTTACATTTCAATCTATCTACTCTTCTTAGATGGTGACTGGAATAGACATATCTTACCGATTATACGCCGCCCATAGAAAATAATTCCAAACGCTTCGATCTTCTGCGCTTCTCCTCCAGTTCGTCACACCAAGTTTCGATAGTACTTCAAAAGCCTGGTCCTTCCAATGGATTTTTGTTCGCTCTTTTCTGTGTCGCCCATCGAATTCTTTGTCGAAAACTTTCCGTGCCGGAGCATTTCGGTCCATCCTCACAACATGACCCAGTCAACGCAATCGCTGTACGAGTATATTAATGCGTTTGACCACGTCGATGTCGGCATACAGCTCATACAGCTCATTGTTGCTCTCCGATGCTCTCCGGAGAGTAACGGTGATGGGTCCATGTATTTTCCGGAGAATTTTCATCTCGAAAACTGCCAGTACTGATTCATCCAATTGCATCATAAACCAGGATTCTGCGCCATACAACAAGACAGGTAGAACCAACGTCTGGTACAGTCGGATTTTTGCTTGTCAAGAGAGGGCTTTATCATTGAATCGTTTGCTTAGCCCATTAGCAAGTAATACTCTCCTCTTTATCTCCATGCTGACATCATTCGTTTTGTTTACAGCGGAACTGAAGTCCCAAACGAGTAGACTCTTTGTTCGTTGAAACCAATAACTTTGTTTTGTCCTCCTTTACCTTTCACTGCTTCCTTCTGGATGCTTGAGAAGGCTGCAGTAACATCTCGTAGGTCTCTGTCAAAAATGTCTATATCATCTGCATATGCAAGTAACATATGGCTATTATTTAAGATGGTACCAGTCGTGTTAAGTGCAGCTTTCCTCATAATCATCTCCAACAGTATGTTGCAGAGGTCGCACGATAGACTATCGCCCTGCCTAAATCATCGTTCGGTGTAAAAGGGTTTGCTTAGATCTTTGTCTATCATCACTGAAGACTTTGTGTCAGTCAGCGTCATCCTACAAAGACATATAAGCTTCGTAGGAATTGCAAACTCGAACATGGCCTCGTACAGTTTTTGCGATAGCAAGCTATCGAAAGCAGCTTTATAATCGACGAAAAGATGGCACGTGTCGATCTGTTTTTCTTGGATCTTCTCTAGAATGTGTCGTTGTGTGTATACCTGTTCAGTTGTTGATTTACCAAGTCTAAAGCCACATTGATAAGGTTCAATCAGGTTAGTTAGACTCGCCTTTAGTCTTACACATATCACATTCGACAGGACCTTATAAGCAATGGATAAAAGATTTATACCGCGATAGTTTTTACAAACACTTTGATCGCCTTTTTTAAACACAGGACACAGTACACTTAAATTCCAATCATCGGACATGTTTTCCTCGAGCCAAATCGTATTTAGGAGCTGATGCAGGCTGTTTATCAGCTCATCGTCACCAGTTTTAAACAGCTCTACTGGCAGGCCATCAGCACCAGCAGTTTTGTTGCTCTTAAGCCGTAATACTGCTGTTCTGATCTCTGTTTGGCTCGGAGCTGGGCAATGTATGCCATTGTCGATAAATGGAGTCATTTCTTCACTCGTGCTGCCATTCGGAAGAAAGAGCTTATAAAAATGCTCTCTCCCTTGTTGCAGCACATTCTGCGTATCTGATTTCCCTCGCTGTCCTTACAGGAGGGTACCCTGTTCCATACCCTGTACTTCTTTTCTCTTGGTAGAATTTTCGGGCTTCACCTCTATCCCTGTACCTTTCTATTTCCTTACTCTCTCGCTCTTTCCACAATCGCTTCTTCCGCTTAAAAAGTTGGTGTGCCTCTCTTCTCCTTGTAGCGTTCCCCAACTGCATGCGTTACAATTTTCTGCAACGTTGCCCTGTCTATCTATAGATTCTCAAAAAGTTCAAAATTGTTCATAAAATACTTTTCAAAATAACACATATCGTAATTAATTTCATTCAGAAAAATATATTACTTATCAAAT
Source organism: Philornis downsi (assembly GCA_019455685.1). Classification (NCBI taxonomy): domain Eukaryota; kingdom Metazoa; phylum Arthropoda; class Insecta; order Diptera; family Muscidae; genus Philornis; species Philornis downsi. The sequence continues at coordinate 414,146 of JAHXMU010000088.1, read as the reverse complement.
TTTGAACTAAATGGTAAACAAATTCAATTGTTTAACCATTCCCTGAATGTCATCTCAAACATTATTACGGTTCTGCTTTTTGCAACATCCAAAGCTGTCTCCAAAGGCATTTTAGTATTTGTCCCTGCTATAAATCTTACCATTTCGAATCCTAAAAGTATACTGTGACTTTTGTACTGACTCTCTAATGCCCTAAATATTTAACATCAGATTTGGAACGTGTTTAGCTAATTACCAAACTACTTTAAAGGATTTGTATCTGGCATGTTTGTATTCTCTGTATAGCTACCTCTTGGATCAACTAATTGCAGAAAATCTCAACGTTTTGCTCAACTCTTTTTTGGGGGTAATGTTTAAATAATGGCCACACGTAGTGCTTTGACTTTTTGATGGCAATTAGCTAATGTTTACCAGGCTAATCGTTTAAGTAAGCAACTATTTAAAGGAGCCGCCAAAGGATTTCACAAAATGGAAAAAGGAAAAGGCAACAGTATGTTTTACAGGCGTTGCCAGAGAAACGCCTTATAGATAGGCTACATTTCAGGAAAAGTAGCATAATTTGCATTTAATAGATTTGAAGCAAGTTTTTACAATTTTTGCTGAACAGCATAATAAATATTATTTGCTTCGCCAAAGGCAACATTTTCTTTGATTCACTCCTCTTTATATAAAAAGCATAAATTATGAAATTTGCTGAATCGTTATGTGTTGGTCAGCACCAGCACCATCATCAGTAGCTGCAGCTCCTGCTGTATTTTCTCTATGCTTCATGCAGCTGGATAAACAATTTCAATTGAATAAGCGATTGCTCTCTTTTTTATTAAAAAGAATATTTATTTTTCATCTTCTTGCTGGTTGTTGCCCTTGTCCCCCCCCCCCCAAACCAATATCCTCTTAACTTTGAAGAGCAAAACAATGTTTTTACTTCGTTCTGCTGCAGCTAAGGCAAAAAATATACGGAATCAAAGAGCACAGAAACAAAGTGAAACTAAAATAAATAACGTTCAATTACCAAAGGTATAAACGTGACTACATGTTGGTATGTGTGGCAAAGCGCACATATACAAGCACATAGCCACACACACACACACGCACGCAAATACTTGCCATACAATCTCATTTATTTCCTCACATACTGATGTTACACTGGACTTTTAAGTCCTGTGATATTGGTTCGTTATTTTAATGGTAATGTCACTGCTGCCATGTTATTTGGTCCTTTCTACTCTCTCTCTCTCCCTCTATCTCTTACACACTCGGAGTGTGTGAATATGTGGTAGTGCCTGCTCTATTTTATTTGACCAAAGTGAAAGATGTGAAACGTAATGAATTTTTTTTAAACGTTTACATTCTTATTGCCCTCTTCTTTGGTATTTGGTGTTGATTTTGAGGTCATCGCATCGAGTTACCCCCCTCTTTTTGCCTCCAGCAATCACCAACAATCACTGAATTGATGACATACTTTGAATGCTGGCGAGTTAAGGATTTCAATTCAATTGAATTGTTCATTGAATTTTAAATTGAAATCATTTGAAACGTGGATTTTTGATGAAATGGTTTGTGTTAGCAATCAGGAATAAAAACTTGATCAAATTTTTATGAATTCATTCCCAGATCTGAGCTATTCCTTCATTAATTGCAACTTTAAGGTATCTTACTAAGATGTAGCAATGTCAGCAGTCGTATTTCTGTAATAACTCGTTGGTATTGATAGAGAAATCTACGGAGAGCAACTGTAAAGGAGCATAATAACCATTTCATGGGGACCGAAGGTGATTTAAATTTGAATCGAAACCAATTAATTTAATTTTACGTGTGTCATGGGAGTGATGGCATTCTTTTATGCTGGCTTTTCGGTGCCCCTTTAGCACTGCCCCTGTCCAAATATATGATTTTATAACAAACATTTGAAAAATTTTGGTCCAAATATGTATAAGATGTTCGAAAGAGACAAAAATATTATTATAAGAAATCCCTGGGAGTGGGAGTGAAAATAATTCCGATGCAATTAGGAAATAATCACATTCTAAGAATAGTTCTACAACCAAACATTTCTGAAAGCAATGGAAAAGTGATTCTCTGAGAAGTATTATACTTCAAGGCTTTTTTTTTTTGGTTATAAATACTTTCGAATGCATACCTTCCGGTTTACAGTCGTCTGCAATTCTTGCATAAATGAAACTTATTAAATTGATTCACCCGCCACCTATCGTTCGATAATGGTACTACTTTCAAAAATAACTCCAATATATAGGTAGGTAGCATTCTGGTAGATTTTCTTAGAAGTTAATTAGGCTTTTGAATATACTCGTATATAGCAAAGTAAACCTCGTACCTTCTTCCAAAGTCTTGACTTTTAATTTAAAGAAATCGATCGCTCACCATTGTTGAGATCCTGAACACATCATTCGTGTTACCAGAAAAGTATTTTTTGAACATAAACGCCACATTCTAGAAAAGTTCGTATTTCATACATTAATCACATTTATTCAAATGATGCGCCCTTCTCAATAATATGAGTCAAATTTATTACCCTAGAAACTGTTTTCAACACTTAACAGTATTTTAACAAATTATCACAGAGTAATCAGTATTAGAGACAGAACAGACAGTTGGTTCCGTAATGATTTTTCATGGAACAAGACGTACACAGGTTCATGTGAAATTTTGAAATATTTCTCTAGCTTTTATCTTTCACTATTCTATTATAGAAATTATCATTCCTAAAAGAAATGCTTAGGTGAGGACCACAATATGAACTATTGAATTCTACGCGCTTCAATTCCCTTTGCTTGTTCTCCAATTCATCACAACAAGCCTTGGCAGCGTTTCAGCAAACTTATCCTGCCGACCGAGTTTTGGACAGACTCTACCATACTACCTATTTGGACTGGCTTCATAATATGGCCAAGCCAGTATAATAGCAAAATGTTGACATGCTTGGTCCAGTTCCAGAGTATTTTTCTCCTAAACACCCCAGAACTGATTCATTCGCTTTTGTTAGGAACTAGAAACGTAGACTACATTTGCAAGCAGCCATTTCTCCTAATTCTTTGACATCATTTATTTTATTTATTAACTTTATTTTAATGGTATGGATTCAATCCTCGCATCCTATTTGTTTGTCAAAAAAAATTATTTTCTTTCCCTCTACATTCAAATCAACTTTTCCGATTTCTTCAATATACTTATGATGATAAAAAGGAAAACTGAGATGAACACAGCCAGCATAAACTTTAAGAAAGGCTTAAGGAAGCCGATGATGTTGCTGCAGTTTTCTCAGACGTTGGAAGAAATCGATAGATTAACTACAGCCCTGGTAAGAAACGATTCAATAAAAACTTTTCCCATACGAATTGAAGACAATCTTACAAGGACGAAGAAATCGGAGGATAAACTACAGCCCGTATAAGAAACGATTCAATAAAATCTTTACCCATCTGAATTGAAGACAAGCTTATAGGGAAACGATTTAAATCAGAAAAATTATTTTTAAATATAATAATAATAACTTTTTTAAATAATTTTTGTCGATTGGGAATATAGAAGGGAGTAACGTCTTCAATGAAAAGATTATTTGCATGGTTTTGTTTTTCTACGATCGTCTCCAGAATTTGTCGAAGTATGGAAGTATCTAATATAAGTGATAATCAAGTCGGATGGACTAAGCTTTGACTTAACGCAATCAAAAGCGCCTTACATAGATTGAGTAAAAACCTGATCTCACATATTACTACAAATTGTGTGAAAAAGCCGCCGCATGCGCCGGTCTCACATAGTTCTGCCCGCAAGCCAATTTAGTGTTACTCTGCCCTGTTATTGTTGACTTCGTTTTGGTTCATTGGATGGTAATTCATACCATCGTATATAATTACTTAATTGCCTCTATTTGTGATGCCATCCTGGACTACAACTTATAAAGGGTGGCGCATAAGTAACGTTAACGGCGACTATATTGAATGCGTTCTTGTGCATCATTTGGTTTCGTGAACCAATTCCATCTTATATGGGAAAAGATGTAACATATGTAAAATTCTTTGCAAAGACCGCCTAGACATCTCTAACTGCGGAGAACGTCACCTGGTGGAAGTTTCCGGGTTTTCCCCAATACTTGATTGCCCTCAAACAATGGTCACTTCATTTCGAACTGCACGAGGTCTTCCAGCACACGGAAGATCACAGACAGCCTCTTGCTGCCCAAAACGCTGAATCAATCGGTAAATTGTTGGAGCGCTAGGAGCATTTCGAACATGAAAGAAATTTCGATATGATCTGATTAATCGAATGCTGACTCTCAAAGTAAAATTGAACAATTTCGGTTCTTTGCTGAGCCTTTCCATCATAAATTTCCCAAGTATTATTTAGTTAATTCTGTAAAGAGACAAAAAAAAGACTTAAACAAAAAATGTATTCACTGATCAAATGTTAGCGTTACTTACGCGCCACCCTGTATAAGTATTTTTCCCGTAACTGCAGAGCACTCTACGTATCCTTGATCACATTTCCTTTATTATGCTTTCAGCGGAGAAATCCATAACAATAACATTTGCTTTTCACTATTTGTTAGCACTTGTTGGCTATATTTCTGCATATCCCTTTAACTTACTATATCTTCATTATACCGATATTTCTATAGCCATTTTCTTTGCCTCATTTAGGTGCCTTTTAATGATGCGTGGAGTCATATTTGTTAAATTTTATCATGCGCAACCTATTGTATATAAATTGTACTATTCTATAATAGCAAACTAGAAACCCTACTAAGAAACTAGCTAAGCTTAATATTAGAGGCTTCATTTAGGACATCAAGTTTTATCAATTATGTTCAGAGGTTGTCGGCTGGCAATGAAGTAAAGAACAAATAAGATACTCTTTGAAATTTGATGTTTAGTGGAAAATTTAACTGCAGTTCTATTCAATAACCGCATAACAAACTAAGAGAAACAGAAGGGCACACTAGCATTGATTTCGAAATAAACACTTACGCTGTTTTGTTGAATTAAGTAAGTTTAATCGTGTGCCAATTACAGCCTCCTAACTATACATATACTATCCTGGAAACTACTATTTTTATCTAAGCCACTATTTGTTGAATTCTGATTATAAACTAATGATTGTTGTATAATCCTGCAAGTAACACACAGACACACTTCAAAGTTGATGAGTAACTCTGCAGCATTATTTTAATTAATATACTCGTATATAATTCTTTAATGGCAGTGGCATCATTAGACCTGATTTATTTCTAAACTCTGACACATTCTTTCCTTCCCCTGAAATAATTATCCCCTAAATTTATGTGAATTCATTAGTTCTAAATCCATTTGAAAAGCAATTCCTACTATTTTATTATTCCCTATATTTAAGAGCTTTGTTTTTAGAAATTCCCTATTAACTATTGTCATGATGTTTAATTAAGGCGACAATACCGGCTGTGAGGCGGTGTATAATGACGGTAATATCCACTCTCCACTCTGTTGTCCTGTATTTAAAATCAGTCCACATTCGTCGTTACCACAATCATAATCATCATCATCATCATTATCATCTCCATGGTATCGCATGCGATGCGATGCACATGCGATGAATAATAAAATATGCAATTGCACGTTATGTTTTATTAGTATTATACGAAATGGGGAGAATGAAGCAAACAGTAACCAACCAGCTATTTTAGTCCGATATGAATGGAATTGTATGGTATGGCATTAGATCCTTTAAAAGCTTTCTGCCATAATACTATCTGGATTGTACAATAATATTTGTTGGACTAGGAAGGCAACGGAAGATGGTGTGAGTTTTGCCAATTTGGTGGAGATGTTTGAGGAAAATTAACCAAAATAGATGGAAAATAAATTGGAATCTCTTATATCCTTTCTATGTATATGAAAAAAGGTATGTCTGTGTAAATCGTACTGACTCCTGTATTTTTAAAGCAAATATAATGCAGTTGCAAAGATTCGTAGTGCACATATCGGCGATATTTTTTATATATATGAAAATGCATGCACACATATGGCACTAAAGATGTAAAAATAATCAGGGTTGAAAATTACATATTTAGATGGCGATCAGAAAAGAAATTTTTATCTATTATACGCTATAGCAAACAAGAATTTCAAGCGTTTCGGTCACGTGCGCTCTTTCTTCAAATCATTACACCAAGTTTCCAAAAGCCTGGTACATCCAACGGAGTTTGGTTGCTTAGCCCATCGTGTTAACTGTCGCAGACTCCTTATTAGAGGCAACGCAATTTCATGTTCCACTACAGGGTGGCGCACTAATTGTAATACAATAAGAAATTCAAATAACGTATATGCAACACCTGATTAGAAAATTATTCACTCCGGCCTGAAGGTTTGAAGTCAATTATTGTTTTAGTAGTCTGCTTCAATTCAGTCAAATTCCTTGGTTTTGTTTTCTATACCTCTTGCTTGGAAAAGGAAAAAAAGTTTGGAACAGTCGGGTCAGGCGACCTTTGGCGCCAGCGGAAAGTGTAGTTTCTGGATATTAATTTGTTTGGGAATTTCCGCTGGAGCTCCACCATAACTGACTAACTGACTGACTATATGTGCAGTTGTTCGATCTTGCTAAAACGAAATGCTGCTGAAATGGCTGCATGATTCGTGCGCCTCTTGTACGTCGGTGTGCATCTTCTGCAGCTCATGACTCTTACGACATCGATACTGAACTCTAACGATGAAGATGCGTGAGCCTCTTGTACGTCAGTGTGCATCTCCTGCTGCTCATGACTCTCACGACATCGGTACTCAACTTTAACCATGAAGGGTTTATGTAGTTTGTGGACTATAAGCCAGAATTATGGGCTGTACAGTAAGCCACAGAGGTTGCTGATAGAAAGCTACGTCATTAAATCGTTTACTAAGCCGAAAGTAGCACCTGTGTGCAATCTATGCCGTTTCCTAATTTCTTATCCGACATCGTTAGGTTTATAACTTGATTTTGTTCCTGTTTATAGCCAGACCTTTTTTTTGGTGGTCCTTTCTTAACGACAAAAAAGACTACAAAAATGGCATAAAGTTTTCGTTTTATGATCACTTACAATCACTTCAGAAAGTGTAAAGAAGGATATCAACATAAGATTCGTTTGATGTAAAATGGCTCAGTAAAAATTATATCTCTCTTTATCAAAGACTTCGCATCGGCCAGTATCGATATAAAAAATGCGGTCATGGTTTCAGACAATTTTACTGCACTGTTTAAGGCAGCTCTTTATATAATAAAAAGGTGGCACATGTCGAATTGTTTGTTTTGTATCTTCTCCAGGATTTGCCTTAGTGCCTTAGGTTGTTTCGCCTATTTGGAACACGACGTAACTCATTTGGATTCAAATCATCGCGCATACATTTGTTGTCAGATCATCGGTCTTAAGCAGATCCGTCGACTAACTATCGGCACCACTGGCATGCAGATCTCTAGTCATGAAACTCTTGACTATTCCGGCCTTGTTTTGACTAGGTGATTGACAATCTATGCAATCGTCGATAATTACCGTGATTTCCTCATTTATACTGCCATCCGGAACTAACAAATTGTAGAAGAGATCTGTTTCTAAGCATCATACTCCGCGCTTCCGTAATTCTATTATCGTTTTTACCGAAGGAGGCCCCGTGCCATAACGTTCTTCTTTTTGACATTTGGAAGCATTTTTCTGCTTTACATTTTCCCTATCCATCTCTATATCCTCGTTCTCCTTCTAGTTCTCCTGTTCTCTCCGCTTCCGTAGTCAGATTTCTAGTATAGTCTTAACTGAAGTGGACGTTCTTCTTTTTGGCCTTTGGAAATAATTTTCTGCTTCACATTTCCTCAGTCCATTTCTATGTCTTCTTTCTCATGCTCTGTTTCTTACAAGGATACAATAGAAGCTCAAAAATTCTATCAAAGGTTCAAAAGTAACAGTGGAAATTCGGTCAGAATGCAGCAGAGAGATCACTTTTACAAGCTACTCCTTCCGGATGTTAGAACAAGGAAGAGAAGCACGTCCATTACCACCCAGCAAAAAAAACTGGAAGCCATTCAAAAAGAGTAAAATTCCAAAATTCACTTCCAATAGTGCAATATATGGTTCCAAATCTAAACAAATTCGGTACTTCTTATTAAATTGAATTACATTTAAATACTAATAATTTATTTGAATTCGACTGCCACATAATCACATTTGATAGAAACACTGTTTTACTGTCTAATTTCGGTTTGAAAACACTACACTTGCACCGAAACGACTGCTTTTTCATTGCTCTAATAACTCTTTTGAAAATTTGAAGAATACACGCCATAAAAATCCACTTCCTTCCTATGATAATATCAGCCTTATATTTATCGAGGACATCTGTTAGCCGGATAGAAGCACCTTCTCTGTAAACAATGCGAACATTCCAGGTGCTTATCCTTAAATCATGGTCCTTATAACGTTTGCGAGGGGTTCGTTTCATTATTTTCTTCGGTGTTTTCATGATAAAATTTATTTAAGATGAGCGGCTTATTAGGCTACTGCATCCGATCCTATTGTTGGTGCTCCCAACGACCACTAGACTGGTGAGTTGGGTTTCAGTAACAGAAGTTACCTATTGGCTTAAGACGCATCGGTGTTAGGATGCCATTTAGGTTTCCCAACTAGTCGCTTTCTCACTTTAGCTACCATCAAATGGATGTCTGATGGCATTACCAGGGAATACTTGCCCGAAGGTCGGAAGTCGTGAGCTGCTTGGGAAATTCTGCAGAGAGATCTGGTTATTTCTAAGTGAATAACAATCAGAGAGCCCAAATCAGAAATTTTCCCATTCCCCTATTGTACGCCTATGCTAAATTCATAGGTGATTTCGCAAATTTTCACCACTTTGCTCCAAACATTGCGGTGTGTTTCGACTTTCGCGGATGCACTTCTTTTGCTGGGCAGTGATGGCATAGATTGCCGAGTAACAAGTAAAAACAAGACTAGAATAGCAATATCATGGCTTAAGGACAAAGCTGCAAGTGATGATAAAGCTGTTTAAGACCCACGTTCAAAGCTTTGTTTTGTGCACGCTTAAAGGATTTTAATGATGTAAATGATGTCTCTTGATGCAAAAACCATTGTCATGTACACCAAATAGAAATGAACAAGAGTTTGAATTGAAATTTCCTCAAAATTCCTATAGCTGAAGAGAGTTTTCCTTTCAACATTTTTAGTTGCGTATCCCAAGATAAATTGAAAAATACATTTATTCCAAGATATTTAATATCTCTTATCTCCGTAGCAATATATATATTATCGTGAACGCCTTGGGAAGGCGTGTAAAGATTTCTGGTTGCTCGCAGGTGAGTGGTCTTCTGAAAGCTGAAATTAGGATTAAGCTTTCGATATATATCTCTGCCTCCCAATCTTTTCAGTACACCAATGCGGTGTAGTTTCCACTTTTTGATCGAATATCTTAAATTGCAGTAATCCTTGAGAAATCCACAAATTAGCTTTAAAAGCTCCCTTCGAGATCTACCTTGTACGATCCACAGCAATCTCGAAATTATGCAGTCCATCCTACATAACCATCATTGGAATAATATGATGAGGATCGTCCTCATCTATCTCGTCATGTATCAAAAGTTACCTGTGAGAAAAGTTTACCTATGAGAACCCTACATACATATATATGCCTGCATGAGCTTAGCAAAACCTCCATCTGGGAGCTGTTATATGAAGACATAACAATCTCAAACTTACGAAAAAGTGGGAATAAAGATATCTCCAGTTATTTGCTGGAAAATTACCATGAACTTCTTCTGGTTGTTTGCAGGTGAATGATTTTGTGGAAGCTGAATTTAAAATTATCATTTTAAGTGCCAGAAGTGGGTAGTAGTAAAAAATTGTCTTCTATACTTTATGACATCATGGTAAGTTATCTGCATAAGGATTTCTTTCATACAGCGTGCATTTACAAAAACAGTTGCACTGTTTTATGTTTCTACGTGATTTCAGTTATTTTCCTGTGATAAACAACACTCGCAAACAAAATATTGAGACTGGGGAATTTAAAAATCATATTCGCTTTTCTAAGAACTTAAATCAGCTTCATTGTAATCTGCACTTCCCTGTTCGTATAAGCGTGATTTTTTTTTTTTTTTTAATTTTACTTGAAAAAGTTTATAATATATCATTCCTTTGACTTGTTTTCCTAAATGTAACACCCTTTACTACTCGCTTTCCCTGTAGATACTCTGCCAAACAGCATTATAACATCAAATATTTACGATCAAAGCTGAATGGGCCATCATAACCATTAGTTATGTTTCAACATAAAACTCAAATTTGATGTAGAAATCAACCATGACAACAAATCCTTTATAGTTTAGGAAAGCTTGTGATCTTTGCAGTATTTTCAAATTGTCTGTCCATCCTGACATTGCACATCTGTGTGGATGTTAAATGTCCTCCTTCCATCCATCTGTCATTGGAGAACGTCATAAAGAGGAGCAAGTCCCATTTGATTAATGTCATCAAAAGTGAAATAAGCCCATCAATAAATGTTAAAGTAACACTTTACTGATTTTTCTCTGTCATTGACGAAATGCATTTTGAGTTTTTTTTTCGGGTTTAGGGAATAAGGGCAGAGTTATTTGGTGCCGGAGTTGTTTCTTTCCAAACTGGGCGTTGTTATCTTCTGTCTGCTTTAGTGTGGCAAATGCTCGTAAACATGACAACCAATAAATTTCTTTAAAGTGACAGTTTCACAAATGTATAAAACTCTGGCAACCAGCAAACATCATCACACCCCAAATGGGGAGAGAACAAATGTCGAAAAGCATAAAGTTGGTAACGCTATAAACAATTTTCTAGCTTCCAGCAACAACAACAATAGAAGTCATACATAAAATAAAGATAGTTCAAAAAAAGGGTGAAGAAACTGCAACGTCAACAGGAACTTTTAATATAAAACAACAACTGGAGAGTAGAGTAAAAGCCACAGGATTTCTAGGTAGTTGATATGGAGGGGAATACTATGAACAGGTCCTGGGATGTCAAGTAATTGAGCTGCTTTGCTTAGCAGACACTGCCATTTGGACGAGCGGAGGCTGTTCTAGATGGAAGTGAGGGGGAGCGTGGCATAGAGATAAATGAAGTGGCTACATAGTTGCCATATCTGCCATCAGTTGTGTCGTTGGATGTGTAGCCACATATATATTCATATGGCCGTCATAGCATCATTCATTAATCTGATACTAAAATCGCAATTTACTCTCCATCAAATTGGAACCAGATGAAGTTGAGCTACGACAGGATAGTGAAAAATGACAGGACACTCGTTGTTGGTTGGACATGAGTGGCAAAACTCACAGTTTCTCTGCTGTTGTATCATACAGAAACTGAAACGCCTGGAAACTGACACTGTTTAATAACATTTTTTTTGAAACGCTATTGCGTTGAGTTGCTTTTGGAAAAGGGTATATGAAACACCTAAGAACAGTGGTCAATAGAGGGCAAGAAAACCTTTAAAAACAGACCTCTTCGAATAGAAGAGTATAAATCACAAAAATTGACAAGAATATTCTCGTTGCCAATGGCAAATAAACTGCCGAGGAATTTAAATTAGAAAAGTAAAATCACTCATACGAAGTATCAGTGTAAGAAGTATAAGTAAAATCCTTAATTTAGATTTGGAGTCGTCTAAAATTTGGCAATTCCAACGTCGAATCCATCTACAGTATTGTAAAAATTTAAGATTCTGTCTCTAGTCAACTACCTCAAACTCTGCAGTATTATTTCTTACGGAATAGAATATTAAACATTGCGAAAAAAAAGGGCTTTGAGACAAAACTTTCATTGGGCTGATAAATGCCATCCAAAAACTTGTTTTTTTTTTTTTGATAGGAAATTATGATCATTCAAATACAAAGAATCAATTTAAATAAGATTTTTAGTTAAACACACAAGAGTTTACAGTTTGATATCGCCATAAATACTTTGATGAAATTCAAATCGTTACAACCACGGCCAGTCCCAAGAGGGGACGCCATTTAACAGTTGCATAAGGATACTTACATTACATTACATAAGTGTGTGTAATCGTGTGTATTTTTTTGATATACTCAGCTATCAACAGCTCAAAAACACTCTCTAAGTACACTGAATAATATTACATGATTATTTAACTTCCCTTCTACATCTGCAGACACGCATATTAGTCACACCTAGTAAAGGTAGCAATTTCTACGTGTTTAGGGCAATAAACGTCACAGTGACAGATGTGTTAGCACAAGAATCGAGAGAGAAAACATTCAAATTGTTTGCATTACAGGATATTTAGATAAATTTTTAATGGCATATAATAAAATATGTAATTCATTGTGTTTAACTTGAAAAATAAACATGAACATTTTCAAGGAAATGAACACTGCGAATGATAAAACACAACTGCTGAAAACAACCGGTGCTGTAAAAAACAAACCCCACCAACGAGAACAAAGAAAAAATTAATTACAATCTTGTATTATTTGCATAAATGTGTGTGCAATTATGTGGGTATGTGCGTAATTACACAATATTTCTACAACAAATGACATACATAATTGAAGAATTCATTAAAAGATGTTTGCATTTGCTAAGTAAAATAAAACGAAACATGTTTTATAAACCATTGCACCTGTGTAAAATTACGTAAAACACCAACCGCCTAAAAGTAGGCCACAAGTTTTATTTCATTTAACATTTTAATATCTTCTCGCTTATTTTCAGACATATCATGTTTAATGTCTATAAAAGTATGCAATGTGAAATATGTGAAACTGTTCTGTACAATGTTCTAATTAAAGCAGCCTAAATGTGGGCAATTTGTTAAATATCTTTGGCAGAAAGATAGCTTTAATTTAACAACATTTAAATCGAGGTATAAACTGAAAGTTGCTTAGACCAGCATGGCGATCGAAAATCCTTTCGTCCATTTTGAGGGTGAGGAGAATGAGGCGGAAGAAAAAAAAATCATATTAATGGGTAACCTTTTAAGCTCTTGGATTCGTCTGCCTCGTTCACATTATATTATTGGGCACTTTCTATACAAAATATTTGCAACGGTTTCAGCTTCGGTTTAGATATATTTCTCTGCCTCCCAATCACTTAGGTACACCAATGCGGTGTAGTTTCCACTCTTTGATCAAATATCTTAAATTGCAGTGACCCTTGAGAAACCCACAAATTAGCTTAAAAATTTCCATTCGAGATCTGCCATAAACGATCCACAGCAATCTCGAAATTATGCAGTCCATCCTACATAACCATCATTGGAATGATCTGATGAGGATCGTCCTCTCTACCTGGTGGTTACCAGTGAGAAAAGTTTACCTGTGAGAACCCCACATGCTTACATATATATCCCTACATGAGCTTAGCAAAACCTCCATCTGGGAGCTGTTATATGAAGTCATAACAATCTCAAGCGTATGCAGTACATACATCCTACGTAACCATTTTCCCCCGAAATCTCCTACATCCTGTTGTCTATCACCCCAAAGTAGTAGTTTTACCAAGCTCAGTGGCCATCATGCAACATGAAGGAGATGCTGATTTATTGGTCCACATAGCAGACTTAGAAAAGCGTCGGGTTACCTTGATTTATTCGGTGTAACGACCTTCATCACTCTTTATATGCTGATGCATCATTTTCGTCATAAGACCCGGAGGTGAAGAGGGAATATCACTCGGTTCCTGCCTTCTAGTCTCTCTTAGAGGCTTGACCACACAGAACAGATTCAACTACATGACGTCTAGACTTGCAAGACCGAAACTCATTACTTTTTTATCCTCAACAACCTTTTCACCTCCTCCATCTTTTCATCTTCCTAGAGTAACACTCTGCACCATTAAAAAAAAATTACATTATTTTCGTCACAAGATTCATAAAGTAGGGGGAAAACTATCACTCAGACTCTGTCTCTCCTAGATACTTCGCATCACAGGGCAAATTCATCTCCAAACCGTCTAAGCTAGGAGGCCTGAAACCTATCATCTTGTGTGCTCCACAGAAGAGGACTTATTCTGAGGGATTATAACTAAGTCCCTGCCTTTTTATATCCTAGAGAAACTTCACCTCAAAGGGTGATGAATCCCCACACCGTTTAAACTTGGAGAGCTGACATCCATTACTTTGTCTGCTTGACGAAAAATTAACAATTCTATCTTTTAGGTGGCCCATTATTTTGTGTCCCCGAATGAAGAAAATTAATTCTATCTGTTAATGATATATCCACAATCCTTAATCCGTAACCCCTTATCAAAAACTGACCAAAATCAGTTTGATGTCATTCATCGTGCATAGAAATTTTCAACGGAAAATGTGGCACTCAACTCTACTAAAACGAGTTGCCAGACATCACATGGCTCAATTGGAAGAGGCGGATGCAGTACAGGGGACTCTTGACTTTACAGACGCTTTTAAATAATCCATGAGACTTGTCTTTCTTGCTATACTTTTGTCCTCCACATTTAAAAATCAAGAACACAATGAACAGCAATATTTCTTGCACATCAAGTAGAGTATTCAACGATTTGAATTCTTTATCAATAATATGGGGAATTCAAATGTTTGCACTTTGACCGCTCGTTAAACTTGACGCCTGCTCTTATGTCCTCATTTCATCATTTATATTGTTGCAAAATTATTTGTCCTGCCATTATCAAAATATCTCTAGCCATCAATCTTTCCTTTTTGAACTACATTTTTCTCATATGATAATTGCTGAAATTTTTTGTCAGTATCAGTGTCAGTTGCACAAATTGTTCTGTTCGTTTCTCAGCCTAAAGGTATGCAAATAATTTATCAAAGCCTATTGATTGTGTTTAGAGCCTGCTTTTTCGTATTAAATTGAGTGCCTAAAAAAGAACGTAGCAGCACATAAAGATAAATTGGAAATCACTTTCCATTTTCTTTTGTAACATGGCAAAGGCCCTAAGTTGATGGAGGTGCTGAAGCCCAATATAAATTATAAATTAAATCCTAAAAGTAGAGAACAAATGACTCTTTTAGTCTTTGAGAAAGTTATCCGTTAACCACATCTTATATATGGCATATTTTAATGGAAAACTGTGTTTCATTTTGAAGAAACAAAAAAAAAACAGAAGCACACTGTTATCTGCAGACGATCTATCTCTGTCTTTTTCCCCAGAGACAACCGTTGATAATTTTCACCGCAAAATCTGTGGCACATCATGGGGCGTTAAAACCGCATTTGTGTTTGTGTAAGAGTTCTCAGTTATTTTAACACACCTACATATAGTTTACACATCCTGCCGTATTTCAGTGTAGCAGTTGATTAATCAATATTTCTCTGATGTCCTTCTTTTACACGCCTCTTTGTACTTTATACCTCTCATCGCACTTGCCGGGCGTTTTAATAAGCAATTTGTAAAACCTCAATTTATACCGGATGATGAACTTAAACAGGGTGCTGATGACTATGATGATAATAATGGTGATGGTGACGATGACGATGATGATGATGATATCATCACGACATGGCTGCTGGAGATATCCTACATATGGTTAAGTGATGAGAGAGAAATTTTATAGTATGGGGATAAAAAGAAAAAAATTATGTCAATTAGTGCATATTTTCAGGCTAAATAAGCAATTTTATTGATTAGTTCTTACAGCTCCATCGTACCTCAGCCTCTCCGGGCTCAGCCACATTCATTCATTGTGCACTCTACATCTTTACTCGTTTTCCTTACACTTTAAGTGTGCTGTGCTGTTCGGTTTTGTGTGTGAGTGTAGTTATTTTTTCTTTTGTAATTTCCTTTGTGCTGTATACTCTCAGGCGCTTATTGTGTATAGAGGAGAATGCCTGCATTTTACGATCATATAATTTAGCAATGCCCATTATTTGCTATAGAATGCTATGAGAAATATACAACAACAACAAAAACTACAAGAAAATGCAAAAAAGAATAAGATGTTGTTTTTTTTCTTGTGTAAATAATAAACTGGTAAACAAAAAGATTAAAGGCATGGGAAACATTTAAGCGTAAATTGTGCAGGAATCTACAAAGAAATAGGAGAAGGGTATTTTTGTGCAAACTGATAGATATATGTAGCGCAATAACACAATATTTTACAGAGGTTTATCCCACTTGAAATTTTGAGTACATACAATACACTTTAAGGAAAAACAAATGGGTACATTGAATTTTCAAAGGTATCATCACTTTTAAAAAGAAGTGATGTTTTTTTTTTTGCTTTTTGTTTTTTTTTTTTTTTGAAAAATCATGTTTGCGTAATTATCAAGATCGTTATCCACAAGATGCTTCATTCGTAATTGTCCTTTGTTAAGAAAGTATGTGCATACTTTCAGGCGACTCAAATTAAACATCGAAGATTTCAAAATTTATGTTTCTTTTGAAATTGGATTATAAGGTATCAACAAACATATTTTTGTGGGGAGAGGAAGGAAATATACCAAGTTGTGGTGGAACATAACTAATTGGCCTGCATCGGGAAAATATTTCTAAACTTAGAGATAAACTTCTAAAACTGTCGTTGCTTTCTAAAAAGGAACCCAAAAAATGTTCACAATCCTCAATATGTTAACATTTTAATTTTCAATCAACTCTGATTTAAGGTAGCATATTTTTGAGAGAGCAGCCGAAGTAAACTCTTATTCTAATGTTGCGGTAAATCTTATAAAGCTACTCCTTTCTTAGCCTATTTTTGGGTGCTACTTAGATTTAACAAAGTCA
This sequence comes from Philornis downsi, assembly GCA_019455685.1. Lineage (NCBI taxonomy): Eukaryota > Metazoa > Arthropoda > Insecta > Diptera > Muscidae > Philornis > Philornis downsi. Next base: position 397,426 of record JAHXMU010000088.1, on the reverse strand, counting down.
CAAGTTTTCGAATTTAAATCAAATAAAGTGTTGAATTATTTATGTGGAATGGAAACCCTCATAATGGTAGAGACTAAATCTTATTATGTTTTTGAAAACGCTCACCTTCTGAAAATTCACTTCTTTTAAGCATTTTCACAAACAAATAATCTTACTTTTAAGATAAATTTAGGATTTGCTAGGATTTGCTCAACGAAATTTTGAAAACAGTTTTATCCAAAACTAATTTTGAGCAAATCGGTATATACTATAACATATTCGTTCTGGATACACTGGTACCGGCGCTAATATACATGCAAATATCTCTCCTTTCCCCTTGAAGGGATGTAACAAAAAGCTATTCTTCTTCTTAGGTAGCGGCTGAAATGAACATATCTTATCTGTGGGTGATTTTTTAATCGTAGTTTTTTTTTTTTAAATCAAATAAAACACTCAAATTTGCATCATATATTTTTTATTAGAAGCGATAAATTGGCCTTTGCCATTTAATTTTTAAAGATAATTTCATGTAAATGTTGTCCGCTGCTTCGTCTCAAAATGTCCATTCGGAAGATCCAATTTTTCGTCACTTTTTCGAGCATTTCAGCCTGCATTCCACGAATAACGCGTGTTATGTTATCCTGTAAGGCTTCAATAGTGTTCGGCTTGTCCACATGGACTAACGACTTGACATAATCCCACAAGAAATAATCAAGAGGCGTTAAATCGCAAGATCTTTAGGGCCAACTCACAGGGCCAAATGGAGAGATGAGCTGCTCACCAAATTCATCCCTCAACATATCCATTGTTTCACGAGCAGTGTGGCATGTTGCACCGTCCTGATGAAACCACGTGCCAACCAAGTTCAACTCAGCCAGTTGGGGCAAAAACAAATCCCTTGTGGTTGAGTAACACATGTCCAATTGCTGAGAACGGCGACGAATTAAAATTTGATGATCGTCATTAACACTGGTCGCTACGGCTGAAATATTTTCTTCGGTACGCGCTCTACGCATGCGAGTCGATGGTTTTATGTCGAACAAAGTAAATTTGGTGATAACAGCACGAATTGTTGATTTAGCAGGTCGATTATGATGACCATAAAATGGTCGTATCAAACAATGCAGATTTGTCACAGAGCACGAATTTTGATAATAAGTTTCAACGATTTGTAATCGTTGCTCGTTTGTTAGTCTTTTCATGATGAAATGGCACTTTGACAGATGACGTTTGGACGCCATTACCAACCAATGCTGCCAACCCGAAAAACTTAAATCTTAAAAAATCATCAAACATTTATATCAAAATTTAAAAAAAAAATCGTTATGCCAAGACGCAGCTCTACGCAATATTTAATTGCCAACTGATTACTTCTGATAACTCCTTAATTACGAAGTAAATTTGGCTGACATTAAAAAAATTGTATTGCACAATTACAGAGTTTACGAGGCACATTTTAGAGATTGCCAATGAATTTTCGATATATACTTGTTAGAACTGGAAAAAATGAAACGTATTTTTGCATCATACTTAATTAAATTCAAAGTTTTTAAACTCCTTTTCTATATTAAATTATTTTAAGCTGGTTAGATATTTAGAGGTTAAACAATTACAAGCAATGCTTAAAAAATAATCGCAGATAAAGTTGGATACCATTGTGCTTATAAAGAAACAAAATATTTCAATATTCTGGACCAGTTTCAAAACATAGCATATTTTTAGACTGTTATATGTTATCCATCGAATGCTAAATGTATTTTTCAAGTCAATACAGAATAAAACAAATTTTGTAAAGTCTTCCAAATGAGAGTGTGCTATAAATGATACAAATTCTTATATTAAAATTTAAATTAAATTTATGTTAACCACTCACAGAAACGAAAAAAAAAACTTTTGGATGTTAATGGCATACTTTTGGGAGCAAACAAAGGAACTATTTTGGAAGTTGATAGAGAGAAACTAACTGCAAATATTTCCAAGCAAATTAGGGTCATATTCAGCGCCTTGCCTAATATCGAAAATCCTTGCAGCATTTCAATCTTCTTAATTACAAACGATCTTAGATTTAATGATTTAATTTTGTTATTAGGCAGTGCCTTGCAATATATCAAAAACGATATGACAAACGATCTTAGATTTAATGATTTACTTTTCCTCACGTAATCTACAGGAATGCGAAAATCTCCATTATGTAGTTTTTATAAAATGCAACATCTTCTTAAGCAAACTAGAATTAAAAAATTTTATATTATCAATTAGAGAGTAAATGTATATATTTAATCTTGCTACAAGCACAATGGGTTCGGTCCCAGGTGCAACCATCAAATCTGACTAACATTTCAAATAGTCGTGTAATTGGCGAGCCTAATAAAAGCTACTCAAGGCTGACGTTTAAATCGTAATTAAAATGTAAGTGCCACTCAGTATATTTAAAAATAGAATGTTAATAAGCCTTGTAGATGTAAGAAGCTCGCTCATAGTCTACTTATGGGACATAAGAGAAATTATTGTTTTTATGGACACAAATTGTAGTTGGAAGCAAACCAAATAAGTATTTGACTATTATAAGAATAAAAAATCCCCATATAGTCGATTTTCTGACTAACTTCTTATTTAAATCATACCAAAGAAGGTTTACCGAAAGAAAGACTGTTCGTTCATTGATTCAACTTGGGCCTTTGTACGCTCACTATTTCTTCTAACTGGGCGTGTGTAATCTAATTTTGTAGAGTGAGATAAAATTTAGGGAGAAAGTCTCAGTCGATAATAAGCGCTAATATGCAATAACTATTCGAAGTTACCAACGCTAAGAATAGGCTCATACGTCCACAACAAGCAAAATTGAGACAACATTCCTTCCGTAAGTCCCGAAAAATACCAGGAGATCCCAAACTGCAATCAAGTGAATGAGAAATTTAGTCCTTTATATACTGGTATTATAAGGTTGTATCAAAAGATCTAAAATTTTCTTCAACAGCTTTACTACTGATAGAGTTTTTTTTTTTTCAAGGCGAAACAATTTTTCGGCCAAAACGAGGTTTCTTAAAAAAAAAAAAGAAAAAAATACTTCTTGACTATTACGAAATAGTAACACATATTCTCGAAGATCCAAATCGGTGGTTACTCTTCAAATATACAATCACACGAAATATGCAAAGGCAAAATTGTCATTAAGTGAGCCAAATAGATTCTTTCAAGGAAAAAGTGGAAGGATTTTACACAACCGAATTCTCACACACAATTTAGGAAACATGGAAATAAATATAAATATTATATATTGTATCAGCTATTAGACATTGAACACTTCACATTGAATATAAAATTATTGAACCAAATTGTCATAATAGTTGGTATCTCTGCTGGGTTAATAATTTAGGATTATTGTGTAACTTAAAAATAAACCTAAACTTCCAGACGACGTAAACTAATTTGAACAGCTATAAAAAAACGAAAAACAAATCTTAATAACAAAGTGGTTATCTATTTAAAGCTATTTACCTATTCTCTATAGTTTTCATTGTCAATTAACAAATTATGATTAGTAGCTTTTCGGGAATAGTAGCTAGTTCCTGTAATAGTACATTTATTGTACGATAGGTGGCCCGACACAAACTTTTGTTCAACAAAATAAGTTCCATGTAGCGGTATCAGCGACTTTGCTTTTATTGGTTTTCCTTTCTTTTTGACTGACTTTAGCTGGGTTGTGGTTAATACCAAAATCGCTGGTAGAGACTTTGTACTCGAATGTGAAGTAGCATTGCAACCGGGTGCTACAGACCCATAGAGTAGCAGAGGTGGTAAGATAGGCCTCACCTCTGCCAAGGAGGATTATGTTCCGTACTAGCATAATCAATTTGGTATCTCCTGGCTGCGAAGAAAGGGTTGACAATTGCGGTAGTACCAAAATTGTCAGCATCTTTTCCTAGATGGTTCAAGTTTAACTTGGCTATCCCAGGGGGGCATTGGCAATCACATTGTAATATCGTACACCGTACGTAAGGCCTTCAGGGCGAGACTCACGTAATACCCTCACGAACTTCTGACTCCAGCTGAGGTAAAAATTTAATACACATCGTATTATGATTTAAGGAAATGTTTTAAGTTCTAACCAGTATTATATAATACCTATAATGAATTAAAGAAATGTTGTTAGTTCTAACCAATTTCTAATAAAAAGATTACCAAAATTTGTGTTGAGCGGTGAGAGACCACAAATCTCTTCTATTTCGATTAAGTTGTCGAAGGTTGCTTTGTAAAATTTCTTCAAATTACACGTAAATTAGAGTGTTTTAAAAAAGTTTCAGTTTAATGGTAAATTTTACTACTCCCAGCATAAGATAACCTTTAGTTTAAAATAACAAATTCTCATAGCTTTCGGCGCAATGCATAGGGGACAGTTTCTTACATTCAATATGTTTGTATGCATATATTATTAAGCCTACTACTAAGAGCCGTACGATATGAAAAATTCTCCCAGGCTTTTTACTCGGACTTAGTACTATTATGAAATGCCGGTTACCTGAGAAGAGAATGAAGTTTCACCAAAGTTTGTTCAGTTTTACATCTAATTAGTTTTGCATTTAAAATTCGTAAAATTGCATTTAAAATTGGCAAATTTACGTATTGCCTATATAAGAAAATTCTTTGTTTACATTAAAGTTTGCCGCATATAAAAACCGGAGACAACTTTTAGGCAACTCTCTCTCTCTCCTTCTATTTCTCTTAACAAATGATTTAAGCATACTATTTTCTGCATTAAAATATTCACAACAATCTTTTACCTCACTTTGTATACGTTTCTATCATTATCAACATCGTTACCTAAGAAAAAAGAAAACTTTTTTTACATTATGGACCCATTCTTCGTTCTCTAGATATCTTTCTTTGAAAATTCTAATGGCTGCCATTAGTTATATTATTATAAATTTATGAAGTTTTGCCATTCCTAAGTGGTTACCAGAGAGTTACACTGCATTTCGTTACCATTATAATTACCTTAATGCATCATCATTAACTGTCCAGGCAGGAGAACAAAAAAAAATTAAGCATAACGTTATTGTTTTTCAATGATGGCATACTTTTAGGCAACTACAGAACTTATGGTCATTAAGGAGAGGGCAGTTGACAGAAAAAAAGAAAACGGTTTAAATATAAATTTACATAAAATGAAAAGTTGTTTTTTTGGCGAATACTCTACATGGCTTGGAACAGTTCATGATGATGCTGACCAAAAGAATACTAATAATGGCTTAGAAAGTATGGACTACAATAATATATTTTTATGGGATTTTACGCTCCTGGGATGAAATATGTGCGAAGTCGTAATAGCAATTCCCATTTCCATCTGACAAAGTTGTTCCGTGCCCCACATATAGCACCATCATGCTGATATAATTATATAAAATCAGATCAAAAAATTGTTCCGGTACCTATTTGATCTAAGCATACATTTATATATGAAAATTGCAAATCTCCCAAGGTTGTTCGGTGCCCCACCTATAGCGCCACAATGCTGATATAATTATATAAAATCAGTTCAAAAAAAATTTTCCGGTTCCTATTTGATCTAGGTATACTTTTGGATATGGAAATTGTAAATCTTATTATATAATATAATAACAACAAATTCCATTGCATCCCAAGAATGAAATGAACCGAGCTTCCCACATTCAGTGAGCTTACACGCTTTGTGTTTCTATACTGCGATTTGCTGTTTAACGACGATTTTTAAAGTCAGTTTGAGAAACACTTATTAGACTTATAGATTACTCGTCTACTTGAAATATTAGCCTGCAAACGCTGATTTATCATGTATCAAATAAAAAAAATACAAAGTCTTAAATGTATGTTCGATTTCGAAAAGAAAATTTATTTCAACTGGTCACTTCTTGGATCTATGGATCAATTTAATGGTCTCAAAACCAACGGTCTGGCAAGGCTGTCAGCTGTAAAATACCTATCATATAAAGTGTTATTTATTCAGGGATCGTTTAACAACCGAAAAACGGGTAAAAACAGTTAAAATTTACTACAAACGTGGTGTTTCAAACGTGGGCTATCAATCGAACAAATTTTTTTTCAGCAATGAAACTCATTTCTTACTCGATGGTTATCTCCACAAGCAAAATTGGCTATAAGGCTCGGAGAACCCGGAAGTATTTATGGAAAAGCTGCTGCATCCATAAAAAGGCGACTGTTCGGTGTGTATTATGGTCTAGAGGTGTCCCTGAGCCGTATTTCTTCGAAAACTGCCTCAAAGGGATCCTCTGCTGCAACCAATCTATACAATTTTATGCTTTTATATGTTCACAACCATCTTTTACCTCACTTTGTATGCGTTTCTTTTGTTATCAACATCGTTACCTAAGATCCAGAGGCGTTTATTTAAACAACATTGTATTTCGTTTACAATGGCAAAATGAAAGCATTATAATGAAATAAAAGTTTCATTGAAATCGTAGCTTTATGTGCATTTTCTTACAATACCTATAACATCATTATATTTTCAATTTATTACATTTAGTTTCTACTTCGAGAAGAGCAACTATTTCATTTGATTTCAATATATTCTCTGATAACTAAACAGACCTTTAATTATTCCATTCAGCCTCACAGAATGCAATGAATTGGAAAATCTTCTGATTAAGAAGACTTCTTCAAGGCCCGTTCATTCCTCCAGCCACGCAAAAGCTCAAAATCTTGTATAATAATTAGGGTGTATTTTGGGGGAAAAAATATTTCTTTTAATCTTAATAAATTTCCAGTCGTATAACAAACTACATTTCCAGACAACATTTTAGATGCAATAGAAATAATACTTTGTATTATTCCATTATATTAAACTCCACAGAGCAGTGGATAGTCAGCCGAATTGTATGCAACAAATTGGAAAATCTTCTCATTAAAATAGACTTCTTCAAGTCTCGTTCATTCCTCCAGCCTCGCAAAACCACAAAATCTTGTATAATAAGGTATTCCTTCTCATCTCATCTCCAGTCGTTTAACAAAATAAATTTCTAGTTTATATAAATTATACATTAGATTAAACTCCACAGACCAGTAGATAGTCAGCCGAATTGTATGCAATTATATATAGTTTGTATGCAGTTTGCAACAACTGCAGTCTTTTAAGGTTGCCTTTAAATTCCTATTATTTGAACAGTGTAAAATCTTACAAATACGTTGTTAAATTTCGGGAAGAAGGTATATTTTAGCTGTGCACACTTAGCTTTTTTCTTGATCTTCCAACTTTTTAGGTATTAATTTAACCAAATTATGTCTATGAAATTGTTAATATTTAAACCCAATAGCTTTCTTTGCGGCTCTCTAAGATTGTATTGTTTTCAGTCCAAAAGTGGGCGTTGACTTTCAAATACCTAATGAACTGTGGTGAATCCTGTTTAATATTCTCTGATAGTAAACCTATTTTGTGAGAGCAAACTAGTTGATGAAACACGTTTTATTTAATTTATTGGTTTTCCAATCTAAAATATTGGATTTCCTCAATTTTTCAAGCCATTTGAATATAATAATGCATCCAACTCTGTTTTAAATTGGGGTTGCTTCCAAATATTTCTTCAGGTTTGAAAATAGCTCTCCGAGCAAATGACAAAATCTGCCGAATTTACTGGAGGGAACACACTTATTAGCGAATTTCTTTGAGTTTAGCTTTGGGCGACGGGCCTTTTGCTATTGCTGTTGAGGATCGCTATCTTCTTTGTAAAATGTTGAAGGTTATGCTTAAAATATGGTTAAAATGATCCGGGGATTATCACTAACAGTGGTTTGCTTCAAAACGGAAAGTTGTCGATACGAATTACGCCGCATGCATCCCAAACAACTGTAGCCATAAATTTCCATACCATCACACTCATCACGTTGATAACTTTTTCACCGAATTTTTTGGGAGAAATCTAAATTATAGTGCTTGTAATATCCTGTGCCCTCAACGAGCTTGTGCTCTTGCAGTCAGCGGAACTAACATAGTGAGTTTTATCTATTATTTCTGATGGAGCAGCCTGCAATTGAATCCTCCAAACAACGTACATAATATATGGAACTACGGCCACGTTGAAATTCATATCACCAACAGTTCAAAGTCGCAAACGCTTGTTTGCCACTGCCGCTTTGACTATTCAACAATTATCTATAAATATTGATATTTTAGCGCTCCTCTAAAAGTCAATTTTGCACTTTTTCCAAATTATACAAAGATTGATGTGTTTAATCGCGTACGGATTATCCACAATAATGTTTCGACAGAGAAATTAAATTGAATTATGTTGAATCATCTACGAGATCATTGTTTTGAAATCATCACACAATTTGCCTTATTGTCTGCAGTGAGTGAATCTTTTAGTCGCATAACATAGAATTTCACTGTGTCTCATAATATACTTCGTCCTTTTCTTAGGTGGCGACTGAAATAGACATACTTATCTATTATACGTCGCCCGTAAAAAATAATTCCAAGCGCTTCGATCTTCTCCGCTTCTCCTCCAATTCGTCACACCTAGCTTTCACAGCATTTCAAAAACCTGGTCCTTCCAACGGAGTTTTGATCGCCCAGAATATACAAGTGGCCTCAATAAACTCGCACTCTATCTTTCACCGTCTAATCGAAAAAAGGCCACTGATTTTATCAATGATTTATGACGTAACGGCATTATCTTCTCTTCCAGTTTAAATGCCAGACACAATGATAGCCACGTATACTAAACATCATGCAACGGCTGTTCTCCAAGTTGTCAAATAATTATATTTATTCACTGAAAATCAAACTTCTACCAATCAATCTATCATATGCCTTAATTTCAATAATTTTCTAACATCAAATCATACATTTGTGTTCCTTTTCAAATATAATACAAAATTCCCAAATGATATGATATACGTTTCTCTTGAGACTCTCCAAGTCTACCCTTTGCCATATCGCAGTTGTCCCTGCCGTTTCACACAATCCCTGTTATTACATACTCGTATTCCTCATAGCCTATTATTGCATTAGCCTCACAAAAGTAGGCAACATCATTATAACTCCCCCATCTTAAAAATGTCTCAAGGTATGCCTTGTTTTAATGCTGTAATATATATTTTAGACAAAATGACTTTTTAATTTGTTTATCTCATTATAACTTACGACCTGTTCCTTGTTGGGCCACCTAAAGTTAATTACCTTAGAAATGCCTAAAAGTGTAGCCTACACCAGGGAGCCGTAATGCAATTTATAATGATAATTTCTCAATTAACTTAAAATATCACGACATTTCTTACAACTTGGAGTGTAACGCCAACGTTTTAATTGTTTTAGCATTAAACTTTAATTAAATATGAGTGTTTCTCTCCGCTTCTTTTTCTCAAAGGCATTAAAGTGCACTTGCCTTGTTAGGCAACGAGACACTTAAAAGCTTTCTGTGAAATTGAAATTATTTCACCATACTGCGGTTATATCACTACGGTGTGGTCTTCTTCACATTTTTCTAATTTCCTTGTCAAAGCCTGGAACTATGCTATTTATTTTGTGTTCTTGACTCTGGTAACAAGTTTTTGCTTTCCTCTTGGTATACAAACATTTCCTCTCAGATGTTTTGCTATTACGTTTAAAATAGCAAACCATTTTTATTTACGACTCCCAGGATACAAATATTTTCAGTGGTCACACGCAATAAATAACTAAGCATAAAAATGAAGCCATGATCTCCGCTCGCCCACCAACAGCGATAACGAAAGGAAATTAAAATCAACCACTGACCATAGTCGGGTGTGAAAGCAAGGAAAGGCCAAAATCTCCAAAACAATGCCTAGCGCTGAGGACGCGCTTAGATCAATAACAGAACCCATAAAAAATAATATTTTCATGTAGACATTACAATGCAAGCGAATTGAAATAGAATCAGTTGCATACTTATAGGCTCAAAAATTAAATAAAATATTATGAGTCTAATAGAAATGTCCAATTCTTATAAAAGGAGTGTTAAACGTACAATGCTGGTACGAAACAAAATCAATAGCCTACTTTGCGGCTGAATATACTCGCTCATAAGCCGTTTGAGGTCTTTTGAACAAAAAATAATTCAACAAACGAACCCTTGATTTCAACTCACAAAACAAAGGGAATAGCGTCAATACGTCTTTTGTCTTTTCCGCTACTTCGAGTAGAGATTGCAACTAAAACGGGTTTGGTGGAGGGGGGAGAAGAAGAATCACAAAAAGAAAGAAAAATATTAATGAAATGCCATATATAAATAAATATCTTGAATAGTATCTTGAAGGAAAATCTTTACGTACTGTGTGTGTTTAGGCGGAAAAGGACAGGGGATTTCTTTACAGTTGTTATGTCTTAAACCACAAAAAGAAATAAACGTAGATAAGAATAGAATGGTTCGTACATTCCATTCTATAGTACTGTGAAATAATAAATGCCATAAAAAGAAAAGACTTAGAACCGTTCCACGACTGTCGTAATGATAATCCGGCAATGTCGATCACAATGATGATGCTGACACTGACGATGACGCTGAAGATGACAATGATGCTGTCTCAAATGAGGCGTTTAACGGCGGACGGGTGGGTGACAATGATGATGATGATTACATTTATAAGAAACTCATTGTTTATTTACCGCAAAAACATGAAAAAGGCGTTTGAATTTTTTGCTCGTTAAGCGAAATGCTATTTTGTCAAAATCTTTCTTTCTTACGTAAATGTATGTAGGGAGCTAAAATAAATACACCCTGACATAGATATATTTTTTGTGTAATTTCATACAGTGTATGGATTGCGATGTGGTAAAACTTTAATATACCAGAAATCTCTTTCAAGAGAAGTTGCCAGAAACTTTGCTTAAAGGACTTTTGCCTTAAGATATGCTATAGCTATTAAGGTAGCCAATATGAAGGTACGAAAGTCATTGAGCTAAGATGCCACATAAAGAAGCAAGTACGTCGCCAACTGGAAAAATAAGGAATTTGGCACAAACATCCCTAACTACGATTCTACACTGATTTATGTTTGCCGATCATAAATAGGACAGGATTTTGGTTTTTAAAATCCGCAAAAAAAATTTAAATTTATATAAATTTTTATATATTTTATATTTAAGTTTCATTACGTATTTTTTTTTTTAACTTATAATATTGAGCAGATTAAATTTAATAGATGAATTGTTGCATATTGTAATTCACTTATAATTGACCGGAAGGCTTCAAATTACAAGAAAATTTAAATAAATAAGCTTTGCTTCATTGTTTTGTCATACTTTTAGTTAGATGTCCCTTTAGTTGTTGCCTAACTCATTATTTATTACAATTTGTTTTCCTTTTTGATGGCCAACTGAAAATAAAAAAAAATTCCCTTGCATCTCCTAAATAAGATATATAAGAGCTTCTCACATTCAGAGTGTTTAAAAGTATTTTTCTTGTCTTGTCGATTACTCCACTGTAACTACGAAGTATTGTTGAGATACATCGAGGTGAGTGCCCTTCAAAAAAGATTTAAAGAAAAAATTTTAGCTGGAATCATCGGCAATATGCACGATTCCACCGTATTCTAACCATAATGCCAGTGTCAATTGCACAGCTAAAGTTACAATTTAACAAAAGCCTTAAAGTAGGCTACACAAATGACTGCTAATACTGAAATGAAATATAATGTGTATTCTTATATATTATATTTCTGGACAAATCTGAAATATTATAAAATTGTTCGCCACTAAATATTAACCACAGCTGATAATTTACATACTTTCAGGTGTTCTTCAAAACTTATAAAATTACAATTACAATTACAATTTTACAAAAGCCTTAAAGTAGGCTACACAATTGACTGCTTTCAATATGAAGCTAATACGGAAATAAAATATGATATGTATTCTTATATATTATATTTCTGGAAAAATCTGAAATATTATAAAATAGTCCATTACTAAATGTTGACCACAACTGATAATTTTCATACTTTCAGTTTCTTCAAAACTTATAAAAATGTCCATATATGTCTTACCTTGACATCTTACTGTATTTCAGCTCAAATGACATTTAAATTTTTATCTAAACCTGATCTTTTTTATGACAAATTTGTCTGTTAAATCACAGGTTTGCTTGGTTTTAATTACAGTAATATCTCTTTCGAGCAATTAAGGAGAAATTAAAAACGTTCGTGTGCTGTCTTTTTATTTACATTGGTATGCCTACAAGTATAGGATATATAAAGGGGTAACGATGAGATTTAAGATGATATCTTCTCAATTCATTTAGATTAGATTATACTAATTTAATACTACGCCAACCGTTTTTTCCTTTATTAACGAAACTTCATGGTATTCACTCCTTTTAAATTCTGATATTCGATTCATTATTTTGATTTTGATCCTGGTAACCAAATCAAAATCGTACAAAATTTCGACTCTGATTCATTAGTCTAAAACAAAACTGCAAAAGATATTTCTCACAACTTTGGTTAACATGACAACGCTTTTACAGGTTTATCACGAAACATAATTTTGGGAATTTTCACTGAAATGAAATCAAGCCGAAAAATAGTTTTCATTTGTTTTAGACACTGCTATTGGACGCAAAACTAAACAGTATCTTGATTCTAATCCAAACAGCCGAATTAAAATCATATTATTATAAATTTTAATTGCGATATTACAAAAATTGTTGTTTCTGATTATTAACTCTGAAATTAAACTATAAACAATTGAGCGAGCCATGATAATATGCAAAATATAATAGCAGAGGGTAGTGCACAAAAGTATGCAACATTCGATATTTATGAGAAATTATAAAAATAAGGCAAATTGAAAAAACACATTAATTCTATAACATTAAAATGTATTAGAAACTTTTCAGAATTGTGACTTTTATTCTTATCGAAAACCTTTGAGCCGAACTTCTTAAATTTGTTTACCTTAATTTTATGTCACTACTAAAAGTCTAAAGGTTATTTTTTGTTATCTATTACTGAGAAAATCGCTAATGTAGCTTTGCTAAAAAATTGTCAAACATTGGATGATTGCAGTTTATACGTTTCATAGACTTATAGAGAGCAAACAATATTTTAGGCACAATCCCCGTCATTTCTATTCTATTCTATGTCACTTCAGAAGAGATCGAATCAAAATATACAATATTTCCTAAAACTTTACAAATCTTGAAAATCTTTTTTACAACTTTTACTTTAATACAATCATGAGGTCATTGAGAATGGTTTTGTATATTTAAATATAAATGCAATAGCAATATACTTATGTATATACCTGCCTTAAAGTAGGCATTTCATTTTACCTATGCTTGCTTCCATTTGCAGGTTTATTAATTTATTTATCACCAAAAAAGTAGGCAACATATAATCCACCTTCACACCTCCTCCCTCTATCATTTACGCACTATCCATAAAAGATGCATTCTCTTTGGTAGCTGTACAACTCAATGTATGCATATCATTAGAAATCCCAAAAGTAGGCAACGATTAAGAGGATTACAAAACGCATTTAAAATGGATACAAACTAAAATGCATTAAGTATGTTCGTGCATGTGTTTTAAATACAATATATCTTGCATAGAAATTGCAAATCCTTAAAGCTGAACATCTAAATAATAAACCCCTTGGGATAGAACGCAATGCTTCATTGATTAGCCTTAAAGTAGTTTAATGAAACTCACATGAAATATATACTCGTATATATTAATAACAGAATAATAATTCGCCCATGAGATTTGCATATTTAGGAATTTGAGTTGATTTAACGATTAAGACAATTTAACCTACTGTGCTTAACTTAACCTTTTTGAGGGATCTTTTGTTAATTGAACATATATAGACGTATGTATAGTTGCAATATTGCATAAGAAACTGGTATTAAGTGAATCCTTTACAGATCATGGCAATTGAATTTGACTTTATAAACTACTATGTCCCTTGTAATTCAAACATTGCTTAACGAAACACATTCCGTGCTAGCGGGTTGAATGAACTTTTTCATATTGAATACATTGTTATGTGTTTTTGGTTTGAACCGATAATATTTATCAATAGTCGATTTTAGGGACCGGGAAATATCAGAAGATATGACGAGAAACAAAGAATACGTCAGAGCATAAAGGTACAGCATGCTTTTAGGCATACGAAAATATTGTACACCTTCCTTTTGTCTGCAGATGAACTGCGTCTGCCATACAGTATTCTATACAATCCATCTAACTGTTGCCGGTTTCTGAATTAATGCTATTAATAGACGGAAAATTTAAAAATGATATTGATATTTTTGTACATTTTTAAGAAATGTTTTAACAGCAACATTTTGCAATTGGTAAATGTAAGTTCGCAACTTGCCATAATATTGGTGAAGTAAAAGAGCTCTAAACACTTTTTGGCTATATTTCGAAGACGAAAGTACTACACTTAAAATTATCCGATTTATATCAAATACTCGTCGTTTGCTTCAATAATTGTTGGTATTAGAAAGACAACTCTATAATTCCGCCATTGATGTAATTCTCTTTTCTATTGGTAAAAGGCTTGTCCAGTTCATTTTCACAAACCTCTCTTAATGCCGGTTCTATATCATCAAGAACATTTTATAAATGCTTGAAAAGATGATAATCACTTGGTGCGAGCTCTGGACTAAACGACACTTGTGATACAACCTTTTATATACGTTCTTGAAGTTACTGCAATTACGGTGCTACCCGATTATATTTTGAGGGAACACAATAACCTTTCTATTAGCCATTTCTAGCCGCTTCTGATAGAACATTACCATCACTCTAAAGAATTGTTGGCAGTAGCGATCCGAATGGAGGGTTTGATCTGGTAGAAAAAGCTCATAGTGGAAAATTTCTATTCCAATCCCATCAAACCCACAAGGAAACTCTTTAAATTTTAACCTGTACTTCGAATATGAGTGTTTCTAATTATTACACTCGTATGAGACACATTTTTCAACGCGTTGCAAGCATCAATATGTCCCAAAGGATTCGTTTGCGATAAATCGTGTAGCACCAAAACATCAAGTTTTCTATTGAGACTAATCTTATGTAAAAGGTTTAAAGTGTTGTTTTAACTAATCTGCAGTTTCTGGACTATGAAATTATTTTACCCACATTGTCAGTGATTGACCTAGCAGAGCGTGTCCCATTTTCGGCATCCATATTACCAGAGTGAAATAGTTGAAACCACCACTTTGCTACTGCATTCGATACTTTATCGAGTTCATAAACAGCGCATTTTCCTTTTTTTTTTTTTTTTTGCAGGTTGTTCTGCCTTTTCATTTTCGTCGCAATGTTACAGAAGAACATAACGAATTTTCTCTTTTCTGCAATCCATTACTTGTCGAACAGATGAATTTAGCAATCTATACCTCGCATTGAGTATGCGTGATTGGATCATGCTATACGTCTTTAAAAAGATAATATTTTGTTCTCAAAAAGCTACTCAGACAGTTTTTTGATTGCTGAAGCCAGTATACTTTGAGCGTGCCTCAAACATGTGTTTTACTAAAGAAAAAACACGCCATATTTTACACTTTTTCTTTAAAAAGGCAAAAAGCAAGCCGGGCGGCTAAAAATCTGAATGGTGTTTACAATCGTACAGTCAATCATGAGCAATTTTAGTTTCGTCGATTCCGTTTTGCAAATTTTCATTTCAAAGACGCACCACGCTATGGAACATTAATTGTCGAAAATTTCGACAAAACAATGGAAATTTTCAAGTCATGCCATCATCTAAGCACTGTTTTGGCTGATCAGGAATTCAATATTGCACAAAAAAACCGTATTGAACCTCTTTAATAAGACTGGTCATAAAAACAAGCTCGCCACTTGAATTAAGGCAAAGAAACTTCATGGACCGAACTTTCGTTTGCTTCTGAATGGCGCCAAAATCGGATGATGCCTGGTGATGAAAAGTGGATCGCTTACAACAATGTTATTATAAATAAAAGTGATCATGGTCGAATCACATTGAGTCGACGCAAACGGTGGCCAAGCTGGGATTAACGTTTAAGTAGGTTTTGCCATATGTTTGGTGGCATTGTTAGTAAATCATCTACTATGAGCTGCTCTCCTACAACTAAACTCTTAATTCGAATGCGTACTGTCAACAATTGAATCGTTTGCAGAAAGCAATCGCTCAGACGAGATTAGCTTGATCAATAGGAGAAAAAATGTGTTTCTTCAGAACAATTTAAGACCACACATCGACAGCAACTAGTTAGAAGCTCCTCAAATTTGATAGATAGGTTCTCATGCAACCACCTTATAGTCCAAATCTTTCATCAAATGGCTACCACATATTCCTGCCTATGGTGAACAATTTTACTGGTAAAAAAAATCCAAATATGTGCGACGGTTTCTATGAGGGAGTATTAATGCAATTAGCCTCAAAATGCTAACAAGTTATCGAACAAATGGTTTTCTATTTGACTTAAATTGGATCATTATGATTATGCCAAATTAAGACTCATGCAAAAATAATGAATTTCATTTTAATACAGCAAAAAACACTCCGAACTTTTACTTAACTGAGGGCATTTACTTTGAAATTTTCATCATATTTTCTGTCATTTATTTCTGAAGAACTTTTATCTCTAAACTACCTATATTGCGTACCAGGCGCTACTAAGAAGGTAAATTGATTTCCTTTTCAAAAAAATTCGACTTGTTGTAAAATTTATTAACTCAAGTTTTGCCTACATTGGTGCAAACTTGCCTACTATTGTTCCTTTACTATTAAAACACTCCTTAAAATGTCACATGTGCATTAAGACGCCCTAATGTATACTTCATAGTGTTTTGTATTTTCACAATCTCTCACTTTTCCCTCAAATCCCCAATGTATGCTATAGTGTGGTAATAAAGTATGCTATAATGCAGTAATAATTTAATTATTATAACTGTATTACAGCTCAATTTATTTCCAATTTTCCAACATTTACAAAATCATTAAAATGTTATATCAAAATTAATATTTTATCACCATTAAATATTGAAATCTGTAATTAACTATACATAAATCTCCTATATTAACGTGGCTACATTGTGCATATACAGTTTGATGTCTCTCGAATAGAGTAATAAAGTTAAGAACAGACAAATAGTAAAGACAGTAACAAACAATTTGTTTATTACAACGAAAATGCACAACACATAAAAGTTATTAGCACAATATGCAGATACTTTGGGGCAAATGAGCTATTAAACCAAAACTTACTAACTTATACTATCTCGATGTGAAAGCCTAAAAGTAGACAGATGGCAGTTGGTGCTTTAGGACGTGCAAGTTGACTGCATGTATCATAGCAAAAAAAATCACTGAGGAAGATAATCATATCTCCTACTCTGCATCTTCGGGACTAACAAGAGTTCGCCCTACTGTGGCCACACCCGTTAATTTGAACATTATTTGCTCCGCGCCTCCCTTTTTAATAACACATACTTTGTTTTTCACATTAGCGCTAAAACGTTAATGGCCTCTTCCTATTGACTTGGGCGGTTGTCAGTTTGTTTATATACACATTATGTATAATTTTTGTGGCCTACTTTTGGGCTCAACATAGGACGCGATAATAATAATATAATTTTTATGGCCTTCGTATTTTATATTGAGATTATGCATTAATAAATTGTGCTGAATTTGATTCACTATTCAACAATGACGTGACAGAAAATTTCCTACTCTTGTGGTATAAAAAGTAAAATATGAAGCATTTTTTAAGGTCGTCTCCTGAAATGCTACATAAAGGAACATTAAAGTAATTAGTCGGGAATATAAAATGCCCTTAAGAATCTATGGCTTACATAGCATAAATTAATTTTTAAGTGGTCATGAAATTAAATGAAGCAAATAAGAATGAAATGTAAATCGTACTTTTAGACTTTAGCTATTTTATTTGCAAAGTAAATAACTGTAATAAAACTCCCAAGTTATAACAAAGTAAATCAAAAGCTTTAACGCACTAGATAATTTCTAGTAAAACTATTCAATTTTTCATTCACGCAGGCTTTAAAGGCAAAATTCATACAAGTTTAAATACTCGAATCTGCCAAAATGTGATGCATAAAATTAGACTGACATGTAACTTAGAAGTTAGAGCATATACTAAGGAGCACTTTATAATATAATTAAAACACTGCCCTCATATTACAAAATAAACTCAATCTGAAATATTATTTAATAGCAAAATAAAATTTTTTCAAATGTAGAATCATGTATAAGAAAATAAAGTCTCTGACATCTCATACATGATTTTAACGCTAAGTGAGCTTATTGAACGACAACTGCCGCTTAATGACGGCTCCAAACATCAGTTTGGAAAGCATTTACAAGAATTGTCAATTACTCGGCTACTCAATGTGTTCAAGCTGACCCTCGTTGCATCGGAGCTTAAGCCTTGATAGAATCTTTCTAAAGCAATTTTCAAAATAACAAAAAAGAAAAAGAAATTTTATAGGACTTACTTTATCTCGGTATGATATGAAATATCATAAAATTAAAACATATTATAATTTAACTTTAGTTTTGCAATTATTATAGCATTGGGCGTTTTATATGTAAATAATTTATGTATTGTGTGTCAGTATAATCCAAACACGCTCCCATACTGTACTCTCAATTTCGTTATTGTTTGGTGAAGTTACAGCCCTCCGCACCGACGTAGTTTATAGAACAGTTCAATGTATGAACGATAGATGGGGCACGAATTATAATTAGAACGATTTCTGTAGTAGCATATTTTAGGGAGTATTTTTCACTTTGAAACATCCAGAAGAAATTCATCCAGGATTTTCCTTTGTACACAGAAAGGTAGCATTACTATCTGGCACAGCTGGCTTGAGAAAGGACATCGTCATTAAATTACTTAATTTCCCAAAACATCGAATTTCCAGGCTTATTTCATTTTCTTTTTTATTGACGGCGGAGATGAGGTAGACAAAATTTTCTACAACTTCTAGTTTATAGAGAACATTTTGTTCATAGAAAGTTATAATTTAGTTTTGTGTTTTTTACAGCCAAATCCACGTTTACTGATTCCTTATCAATTCTTGAGAATGCTGCAGTAACATCTTGCATTTTTGAACCAACTTTGGTAACAGCATTAGCGTACGCCAACATCATGTGGCTTTTTTTTAAGTTTATACTGACCACACTGGTGAGGCAGGAGAGAGCTTTAGGGTAGGTAGCTTTCGATTTGGTTGCTGTTAGGGGTTAGAGGTTGCGTTCAGGAGATGCACTGCCATGTGTTTTGTACAATGTACGATGCATGTGAATGTGTGTTGTAGCACACTTGCATTCTGTGCACGCTTGCATTGTACATGCCAGCGTATACGATGGACAACCGGTTCCAAGCGAGATATGATGTAATGGAACTGGATCAGCTTTTGTCTACGAAACCCTGACCAGAGGGGTTTTTTCTGGTAGCAAGGAAGATCAGGGGCCCCAAGGACAGTTGGTTCTTGCCTGGTCGTGGCGTAGGAGCATCGGAAGCATCGTTGTGGCTGTGGGTAACAGAGCGCATGTTCTCAGTGATCTTGCAATTAGGTCTTCTTAAAGATAATGCGGGAGCTTGGAAAATACTGTTCTTTGTCGATTAAGTTGTATCTAGATAGGCCTTACTCCTAACCAGGGGGAAGTTCACTTCATACCAGTGACTTCAGAGGTACTTTGGTTGAGAGAAGAAGCAAGCTCTGTAGAGATTTTTCAAGGGAATATGCTTCTTATCATAAAGGTGCTTCGACTAATCTTTCCGGAATTAGCCTGTTCCCCAAAAACGCGCTGACTGTCGCAAATGCAAGCAAAAACAGTCCCATGGACGATGACGTACCGTGAGCAAGGCTT
This sequence comes from Philornis downsi, assembly GCA_019455685.1. NCBI lineage: Eukaryota > Metazoa > Arthropoda > Insecta > Diptera > Muscidae > Philornis > Philornis downsi. The sequence goes on along the minus strand of JAHXMU010000088.1, from coordinate 377,610 downwards.
TTAATGGGAGACCCACGTTAAACCACCATAATTGATTGGTTATACCGGTATTGCAAGCTTTAGTCAAGAAAAAACTGAGATTTTAAATTTTTTCAATGTTTCAATATTTGTTCATATATTTCATAAAAAAATATATTTTGATATATTTTTCAATCAACCGATTGCAAAATAGTATGCAAGAAGTTTAGGGATTATATTATACCTGGTCAAAACAATGTAAACACCTTTAGGACAACCAAAAAAAAAATAATACACAAACATTGGAAACAAAAGTAATTCGTCCTCGAAATTTATGCAGATAATTGTTGCAATCTGCCCCCCCCAAACTGCTTTTTCCAATTTATTGTCTTGCATTATCTCCTGCCCAAAATTTATAGAGCATACTTTTAGCCTAAAAATATTCTTCACATAATAATACGTAATATCCTCCATCCAAATAAAAGATTACAGCAAATGTCTTTATTTTCCAATTCAATCCGTGGAATTATTCATTAATTAACTAATGATTTCTTTGCTCATCTTTGTTAAGATTTGTCTTCATTATGCCATCAGTGTATACTTTTAGGTTTCTCAAAGACATCAACAAAAATGATGGCATACTTTTTACGACAGTACCATTTACGACTAAATACGTGCATTCAATGCCGTTAAAAATATAGATTTCAGAAACTTTATTAATATCTTTGGCACTGGGCAACCATCTCAAAATGGAAGACTTCTGCTTTGTTTATTGGTCTACTTTAACTTTAACCTTTTTCGAAACTTCAGTTTAGGCCAATAATTACTTAGTGCCATCGTTTTACATGTAAAATTAATTTCAAAAGTTTTCTCAATTTCTTCTTTTTTTTTCTTCTTCTTCTTCTTACATTCAATGCAGCTGTTTCTGCCCTGCTCGTTTGGGGTCATCATCAATAAGTCTTAGACAATATTTTGCATTTCCCGCGTGATTCCACTTAAGCACTTGTGAAATATTGAGAAAACTTTTCCATTCGTTTCATATCTGTGGGAAATTTGCGAGGAAACGAGGGAAAGTTTTCGCGTTACCACCTAAACAAATACGTGCGCCTTTACATACGTATACATGTGCACGCATGTATGTATATGGATATGTAAATTACATTTACCACACGCTAGCTTAATACTCGTACGTAGTAATACTCTGGTTTCAGGCAGAAGGGGTAGAAAAAAAATTGGTTTTGGCAATAACTTTTTTTTCGCTTCTTTGAACTTGTGCCAAATTATCAGCAAAATTTTGTTTTGCAGATATATATTGAAAGGTGATAAAGGAAAGTTTTGTGAATCATTTAAGTTTAAACAAATTGATTTGATGGGGAGAAGGAACGACAAGTTGCTAAAAGTATGCAATACAATTTTGGAAAAGTGAGAAATTTTTATATGTAATATTTTATTTTGCAAAATGTACAAACAAAACCTTAATCTCAAATGGTTTGGAAAGATTACAGCACCAAATGAAAGAAAAGTGGGTTCCAGAAAAATATGAAAAAAGTTTATGTCAATCGCCGAACAACCACCGTAGTTTGTTTGAGCTACGGTTCTCACGTTCTCAGTAGAGTATCTGTAAGCTCACTGAATGTGAGGAACTTTCGCGTATCCTATTCATGGGATGCAAGGAAGAAGGTCTTTCTTTCTTTTATATTCCTCCAAAAGATACGCTGTCCGGATACCAAGTTCCAATAAAATCCCTTCAACTTTTTACACACAATTAATGAAAATCAAATTGAGCACTGTAACATTTTTCCCACAAATATTTTCAATTTCCTTTACTTTTCAATTCCTTGCATAGACCATCATAATCTAATGGTATGGTGGTATTTCCCAACATTTTAACTACCGTTAACCATTCGGCCCCAAACGTTCACTTTATTTTAATTCTTATATTTATTACTTTAACTACAGCGATAATTCCATAGCCAAATGTTGCCCTTAGTTGTTGTGTTTTATTTACTCAAAAGAAAGCTCTTTCGCCACGCTTAAGAGTAATTAGCTTTTTAAGTTTAACCATAAATTATACGGATGAATGCATACATAAGTGCGTATGAAATTCAAGCAAAAGTTCAGGGCCATTTGAAGTTATATAAACGATTTTTATAGCATACTTTATGGAGTTGTTGGCAAATTGTATAGAAAATGTAAAATTTTGAAAGCAGATGTTATTTAAGTGTTTTAAGTAAAAAAAAGCAATGAATCGGAAAGAAACAATAAAACGAAAAGCCGGAAGGGTCAAAAGAGTTAAGCCGGCAGCATTGAATATCCATCCGTCTAATCTATTGGTTTTCATAAGATGATTTGTGACCGCCAGGGGATTCGTTATAGTATTCTATGTGGACAAGCAAATGCGTTGCGATTTTGATCACATTGGGCAGAGCATTACAACATTGGATTTTTTTTACTATTAAATACTAATTTGCCTAAATTTATGCTATGAAATTATGGCATTCTTGGACCAAGAAAAAAGAATACATAAATACTTGTCGTGTAAAACCAAAAATAGTTACAATTATACGAAGAAATTACAGGAAATTTCCTACAAAATATGTAAGAAAATAGACTTTAACGCCTCGTAAATGCACTAGTAGACCTGACAGGCTTTGAACTATCTTCTGTTTAAATAGTTACAATTATACAAAGAAATTACAGGAAATTTCATACAAAATGTGTAAGAAACTAGACTTTAACGTCTCATAGATGCGGTGGTGGACCTGACAGACTTTGATATCTTCTTTCTCAGTGGTATATATGACGACATTTCAATATCCTGGAAATATAAAATGAACGAAGTCGAATTCACTTTTAAGATGAAAGAAACACAGTAAACAGAAGATAGTTCAAAGTCTTACATAAAGCATTACAATACATAACCGTAATAGTAAAATGTATTTAAAATGTGTAGAATGTTTTGTTAGAAGAAAGTTTACTCACTTATTTATTTTAATGGCAATTTAAATGGTTCGCCTACCTGCAAATTTGAAAAAATTCCAATTAAAAAATTACTTATCTTTACCGAAGACTTCGTGTTGGTCATTGTCATTCTACAAAAAACACGTATAAGCTTCGCAAAAATATCAAACTCGGCCAAGGTCTCTAACATTTTGTTATCCGTTACCAAAGAGAGCTTTGACGTCGACGAAAAGGCAACATGTGCTTTTTGAGGGATTTCTTTGGAACTTTTTGCAGTTATTGATTTATCAAGTCGAAAGCCGCAATGATAAGACCCAATCAGGTCGGTTAAAATAGGCTTTAGTCTTTCAAATATCATACTCGACAGATCCTTGGAAGCGGTGGGTAAACGGCTGATACTGCCATAGATGATACACACACTGGCATTGTCTTTTTTCTAACGCTGAGTCAAATTAGATTCTGGAAGTAGTGCATGCAAGTCGCCACCGGTCTCAAATCTACCGGCAAGCTATCCTGATCTCATTTTGGTTGGGTTTTGAATAATCTCGGTTTTCGTTGGTAGTTAGCTTGGGTTATTCAACGGTGCCTGCGGAAATAGTAACTTATATAAAAGCTCTCTTCATCATTGCAGCACACTCTGCTTGTCTGCCATCACTGCGTCTACAGATATGGAGCCTATAAATTGGGGCTTTCTTAGCTTTGATATATTTTTAGAATTTTTTGGCTTCACCTCTATTCTTGCATCTTTCTATATTCTCACTATCTGTACCTATCTGTACCCATTTCTTCCCCCTACTTATTTCACTCCCAGTAGACATTGCAATTTGTCGCAACACTGCCATGTATGCATTGCAATTGGCTGCAGCACTGCCATGTATGCAATGCAATTGGCTATAGCACTGCCATGTATGCATTTTAATTGGTTGCAGCACTGTCATGTATGCATTGCAATTGGTTGCAGCACTGCCATGTGTGCAGCATCTTTTACCTCAGACAATAAGCGAGTGTCTACATCGAACCAAAGGTTGTCCAACTACGGATTTTCATATCCATGTGCGATGTTTGCCCTAGTTGCCGGGAACATCAGGGTTAGGGACGCGTTGCTTTCAGTAATTAGGAGTATTTGTAGGATTAAACTGCGGCTATAAAGTTTAGCAACGTCAAGCTTTCTTCGTATTTAATTACCATAGAGGAAACTACTAGAGAAAAACGAAATCGCCTATCTTAAATACTCTCCGTCTGCTAAAGTAAACTAAATGTCGCCGCCAATGTTACGCCTAAAAGTATGCAGTAGTGTTATTCTAGAGACCACTGCCACTGACTTTATATAGCTAATAAATGGTGAAACCCATAGACTTGAACCAAAATGACATCGAACTCTGTCGAACAAAAAAAAATGCTTAAGCTTACTATAAGGAAAGAGTCCGTTTCTGAATAGTATTGTCGTCCATGTTGGTTACACGTTTCCTTTTTCGCTCTACTCCATACCTTTATCTTTATGCTGGAATCTGGTTCCGCTTACTATCATGTTATGCGCCGTTGCAAAAGAACCCAGTCTGGGACCGTTGTCGGAGATACTCCTATGTATACAAAATTTTTCTATTATTGAACTAAGAACATTTTCCTGTTTTGCATTTTGGTGTACAAAATTTCCATAGCAATTTTGACGACAATAGCCATAATTTTTCCTAGGCACTCAAATGAGGTACTTTTGCTCATTTTTGTTTTCCGTCACGGCGTGTGTGGAAATCAGCGCGTTAAAAATTACTTCACTTTAATGCGGGCAGTGGTTACAGCGTCACGAGATGTCTGTTTCGTTAATGCGCTACAAATCCCGTGAATTTCTACGTGAATTTCTGGGTTACAGATGTAACAGATGTCATAGTTTTTGCATTGAGTCCAATCTTGACCCATTCACCGCATCGCCTGAATGCCAGGAATGTCATATTTATGTTGTGAAGGACATGCGCCAATTGCATAAAGCCACCGTCTCCATAAAGAGTGCGTAAACTACAGATGCATATCCTTAAACTTGTGTCTTTATAACGCTTTATGGAATTGTCAATATTTACTTTATTTTTTATAAAAAAAATATATTTAAAATGGCTTCTTAGTAGATCACCGTATTTCATTTTAATATTGGGGCTGTCAACTACAACTAGGCTAGTAAAAGAGACGAATTTCCATAACAGATATTATGGAATTGAATATCTTTTCCAAGCATAAACAATAACTTGTTAAAAGTTCATAGCAATTAAATCAATGGCTTAAAAGCTTCAACAGAATATATGGAAACTCCAGCGATTTATTATATCTACGATTTGTGAGATTCCTATGGATAAGATAAGACATAAGATCAACTAATACTTATGTGTGACACATATTTTCTAATTATATATATTTAATGAGTTCAAAATAATTAATTAATAGTACGAAATTTCCGCAGAGGTGTGCTCAACAATTAGACGAAATTTTTCTGTAAACGTAAAATTAGTTTAGGAGTATTTAGAAAACACACAGACAAACAACTATCCATGATTTTTCAGCATTATATTATTATTTAATTATATTAATTATACATTATATTAATTATTTGCAATTTGACATATTAGAGACATATTAGAGATAATGTTCATAAATATATTTTGAAGGTTTTGTACATTTTTGTAAACGGAAGGCCTTCGAATCTTTTAATTAATTATTATTAATATGGCTTTTACAGTACTTTTTTTAAATATTTTTGTAAATATATACACAAAATATTTTCAAACTATTATAATTATATTTAAATTTAATATTTTGTTTAAGATTTTATAATATATCTTACTAATATAATCACGTATATATAATTTTGTTCATTTAATTTTTCTTCATTTTTTTTTTTTTTTTTTTTTTTTTTTTTTTTTGAAAATACAAAAACACCATTTTATATTGAAATTTCTATGAAATTTTTTTTCCTAAATTTTGCATTGTACAGTTATTTTACTACTTATAATAAAAAAAAATAGAAGAAAATGGAAATGTGAAAATGTAGTGAGTGCATTACTGTTGTTTGTTCCTATTGATTAAATAATTAATTGGCATGTTGGTATTGTTGAACATTTGTTTTGTTTTCGTTAACTATGTTCGTGTGCAATTACATTGTGGCTGTATGGGAAAATGCTTTAAAAAATTTGAAAATTTACGAAAAAAAAAAGACGTCATATGAAATATACAAAAATAAATTTGAAAGGATTCCCTTTAAAATTTGAAAAACTGTATAAAAACCCCAAAGAATATAGTAAATTTATTGTATATTTTTTAGCTTTAAAGGGAAAATCATGTAAAATTTTAAGAAATCCCAACAAATTTAAGTTCTGCAGGATTTTTTATTCTTTAGAAATTTAACAGCCAAGCTTTCAACTATGCGACGTTACAAAGTTCAATTAAATTAACCCTTCCCTTCCACCCTGAATTTACTAGTATGTTCAGTTAGTTTAGAAAGTCATTGTAGCCGATTCAAAGTCCTTTAGCTGCCCTTTGTATTGTTAAATCCTACTTAGATTTATGTAAAGATTCATAATATTTAGGAAAAGTTGTCCTTTATAAGTCTTAATGAAATCAAGCTTGATGTATTTATAGTCCAATATAGGATTTACAAAATTGTAGCTGCCAATAGACTTTGCTAGTATGTTTAGTTAGTTTAGATTACCCTAAAAGTCATTGTAGCCGATTCAAAGTCCTATAGCTGTCCTTTGTATTGTTAAATCCTACTTAGATTTATATTTAATGAAATCAAGCTTGATGTGTTTATAGTCCAATATAGGACTAACAAAATTTTACCTGTTAATAGAATCAAAAATTTTTTATATAAAGCTGCCAGTTCAATCTAATGCCAAGGTGTGTTCAAAAAATAAGATTAATTTTCATTTTTCTCAAAAAATATTTATTTAATCATTAATTTCTATTTTATCTTTTTCAAAGTAGTCCCCCTCAGATATAATACACTTATGCCAGCGTCTTTTTCAATACTCAAAGTAATTCTGATAGGCACTTTTTGGTATGTCCTTGAATTCTCTCAGCGATTCGGTTTTTATCTCCTCAATCGACGCAAAATGCCGTCCTTTCAAGGGTCTCTTTAATTTTGGGACCAGGAAAAAGTCTCCGGGGACGAAATCTTGTAAATACGGTGGCTAAGGCATGATAACGGTGTTCTTTTTGACCAAATAATCTCCCTCTCTTTCTCTCTCTCTCTCTCTCAAGGTGCAAAAGCCATGAAATTTGTTTCCCACAATTTCGAGCGTTCTTTTCGTATTGCTTCACGCAAACGGCGCATAACTTCAAGGTAATACTACTTATTTGCCGTACGACCTTGTGGTAAGAACTCCTGATACACTACGCCATGGTAATAGAAGAAACCTATGAGCAAAACCTTGACATTTGACCGAGCTTGGCGTGCTTTTTTAGTCTTGGCTCTCCTGGACTCTTCCATTAGAACGATTGGGCTTTGGTTTCGATGCCATAGCCACATACCCATAATTCGTCACCAGTTATGACCCTTTTAAGCAAATCTGGATCATCGTTGAAGTCATTCAACAATTCCTGAGCGATGCTCATGTGGCGCCTGTTTTTGGTCAAAATTCAGCAACTTTGGAACGAGCTTCGCTGCCACACGCTTTATGCTCAAAATTTCCGAAAAGATTGCATGTCATGAGCCAACCGATATGCCGCCGACATCCTCAGCAACTTCTCTAATTGTGATTCGACGATTCTCCATAACAATTTTCTTCACTTTCTCAACATTTTCATCGGTTGTTGATCTGCTGGAGCGTAAAGAGCGGGCGCCGTCATTCACATCTTCTCGAACTCCTGTGAAAAGCTTGTACCACCTGTAAACCTTTTCTTTTTGCGTACTTAATTCCGTTTTTTACACAGAATTTGATGCGATTGCTTTTATCCGATTTTTTTTTTCTATAGCAGAAAATCGCCGAAAACGCAAAACACTTGCCTTATATATGCCTCTCATAAACAAACTAAACATGCTATATGGATAAAACCGTCAACATGTCTTCGAGAAGAGTGTCCAAACATAAAAAAAAAATAATAATCGAAAGTCGAATGTACGTAGCCCGCGAAATTTGAAAATTCACCTCACTTTTTGAACATACCCGTATATGATAATTTCTTCCCTATACGAAGAAACAAATGAAAAACTTTGATTTTAGGTAAAACTCTCACCCTTTGGCTATTTTAGCCTATTTTGTTCCATGAAAACTATTCAGGCTAATGCAACATCGTATTTAAAAATTTGCCTAGAACCAGGGCTATTCTTAAACTTACGAGTATATACGCGGACATTTAGCTAGCATCGTTATAACATTTTTATCTTCCACAACTCAATGTTTAATTTTAAATTAGACATAATGCCAAACTTCTGCAAAAGTTCTCCATTATTCTATAATATACACCTTTCTTGCTTTGAATACTAAGATTACGAAACCGCAATAACAATTTATGATTTAGTCTTATCTCCTAATATTATAAAAATTTAAAAACGCCAAAGGTTTTTTTACAAAGCCTCGCTTTTAACCCTGAAAGCCTCCTCCTTAATGTTTGTTTAAAATTTAGGTTCCTTCAGCTTCAGCAATATTCCCTCTTATCCCCCCGGTAAAACATTTAATCGAAACTTTAAGAATAATTTGCATATGCTCGTATTCTCTTTAAACGTTGATATAGATTCCTCAAGGCCTTACCTAGAAAGTAGCTACCGCTTACCTTTGAATTTAGCATTTAAAACTTAATCGACTTATTTATACAGATTGGCTTTTAAAACCGGAAAATGTTCGCTTAATTTTTTTTAACTGCCTGTTTCAATAAAACCTCCATCCTCCTCCGTATTAACATCTGTTAATACGATTTTTCTAAGTTTTCGTCAACCACCAAAGTTTTGAAAAAACAATTTTAACATTATATATTGTTTGGACAATTTTTTTTTTATATTGGTTTGCAGGAAAATTTTAATTTTATGGTAACCCTACTCAAGAAAACTAGAAGCTCTTCAAAACGGAAATCTATTCAAGTTATAAAGATGATCGTAAAACGTAGTTCGTTTGCTTTTCGGACGAATTGAGTAATTTGTTTTATGAAAACAATCTGTAATACTATGATCTTCTTTTGATGCCCACTCTTAGAACTCGTCCTCAGGAGATAAATTTGATTAGAAAAATGTTTTACAGTCTGTTTTCAATAAGACATTCAAAACGTTCGACGACCGAAACGTCTCTGAACGAAAGCACTGCTAACAGAGTTTTTATAAAACTAGATTCTGTCAACTATCAAATTGTTCTAAAAATGATATTGTCGTTATGTATTATTTCCAACAGTTTTTTACGTTGGTTTATACAAAAATATCACTCTTTTTGTTATCCTGCTTAATAAATATAAAAACTCTTTTAAACTCAAATCACTTAGAATTGCTAATACGAACACACATAAGTGTTTGCTCTTTTGGCGAAAGAATTTAGTGATTTGTTTTATGGAAACAGACTGTAATACTGTGATATTTTTGCTTCAAAATCTATTAGAATTCGTCCTCAGTCATTAGCTTTAATTTTTTTTTTTTTTTTTTTGAGAAAAATGCTTTAATTTGCTGAAATCTGCTTAAGTACAAGGGCGGTCCCAAAAATAGCCAACCCTACAAAGAAGACACAAAAAATTTGGGTACAATTTTCTTGATTTTTCAACATAATCGGCCTTTAGCTCGATACACCTTTTTTAGTGATATTCAATAGCTGCTATACCCTATTTATACAAAGAACTATGAAACTCCTTAAAATGGTCATCAACCTCAGAGTCCACCTCATCAATGTTGCCAAATCTGTTAGCACCGAACCATTTTTTCAATTTTGGTGCGTGACGAAGCAATTCGAAATTTATTTCAATAATTTCGGCCATCGCAATAGTGGATGTGTGAACTGGAGAATTGT
>JAHXMU010000088.1:297672-367716 GCA_019455685.1 Philornis downsi | reverse complement strand
AAGTGGTAGACCCATCTCTCATCCATGGTTATCAATCGATGCAACAATTCTGTCATATTGAAACATTGCCAAACACTCTTGTGACACATCTTCACAACGCTGTTTTTGCTCTATTGAAAGCAAGCGCGGCACCCATCTTGTGTACAATTGTATAGAACGATCAATGTATGATGTTTCATCATTTAAACCCTGCAAATAAATTAGCATAACATTCGGTATTGATAGTTTTTTTCTTTCTGAAGAAAATTAATAAAAATAATCCCATGCGAATCCCAAAAAACATATGCCATAACCTGGCCTGCAAGTGGAACCATCTTCACCCTCTTCGGAAATGATTCCCCCATACCCGTTCCTTTGTCTCAGGCCCAGATGGAACCGTCTTCGCCTTCTTTGTACACGATTCTCCCATTTCAGTCCGCTGCTTTGACTGTTCCTTTGTCTCAGGTGTCAAGTGGTAGACCCATCTTTCATCCATGGTTATAAATCGATGCAAAAATTTGGCTATTTTGGGGTGAAACATTGCCAAACACTCTTGTGAAACATCTTCACAACTCTGTTTTCGCTCTATTGAAAGCAAGCGTGGCACCCATCTTGCGCATAGTTGTATAGAACGGTCAATATATGATGTTTTTGCTTTATTGCAAGCAAGCTCGGCACCCATCTTGCGCACAGATTTATAGAACGGTCAATGTATGATGTTTTTGCTCTATTGAAAGCCAGCACGGTTTCCATCTTGCGCACAAATGTATAGGTATATAACGGTAAATATGTTATGTATTGAACTTTTTGGAATGCAGTTAGCTCACGCACCTTCAGCCGTCGATCATCCAATGCCGTTTTGTGGATTTACTTAACCGTTTCTGGCGTGTATACCTCAATTGGTCGACCACAACGCTGTTCATCTTGATAACTCGTACGGCCTCTTTTAAACTCTTTTACCCAATATTTTACAGTCATAAGCGAAGGAGCAGACTCCCCCAGAGTAGAATCCTGCGCGGCTTTAATATCGGTTGGATTGAGACCTTTCAAATGGAAATATTAAATTGCATAACAGTGACTTATTTTTTCCATGTTTGCAAGTCCACTGATATCGTTTACTTTTGATGGCTCAAGTGAAAGCATTAAACAACGAAGCTCCTTAAAACTTTAAACATATGTTTCATAGGGTTGTCACTTTTCACCAAAATACTTTTTTCCAAACTACTGGCACCATCTACATGTCAAGTCGGCTAGGTTTGTCAGGTCGTAGGTAGCAAAAGCTTTTAGAAGTGGACGAATATAGTTAGCTTGCATCATATAGGAATCGTTTTCTATAGAAATCCCTGGCATAGAATAATACAAATTTTGATTTAGGGTTAAATTTGGCATAATTTTGTAACGATGATCTTTGGACTAGAACCAGCTTTTCTACATGGAGCTCTACTTTAAGATATACTTGTATACTAACGTAATGTGGCATATTTTTGTACTCATTTTGGAAAGCTACATATATTTGCCTGTAATACCTTTAGAGCTGCAAGAATTACTTTGTTTACATATAAAACCGTGTCCGAAAACTAAGACCAGTTCCATATTTTGTATTTATTTTTTTTTTTCCAAATGCATACATGCCACTGCGATTCACTTTATGGCCCTTCAATCGACTTAAAACGGTCTTTTGAGTGTAGCATAATAGAATAAATACTGTAGTCATGGTGCGATATTAGTTGAATTTTCGACGAAAAAATGGAGAAGAGTCAGTCATGGCAACAGTCATGGCAAAATTAAAATGAGAATTATTATTAAAAACAAAAGCTATCGACCCATTAATCCGGCGTCTTCTTGCGAAATACTTTACGCAAAAGACGCACAACATTCAAATAAAGGGCAATTTTTTAATTGTAGTTTTTTTAAAGTCGAATAAAACACTCAAATTTGCATCATTTATTAAAATTTTTTATTGGAATCGATAAATTGGTCTTTGCCACTTAATTTTCAAAGATAATTGCATGTAAATATTGTCTGCGGCTCCGTCTCCATTCGGCAGGTCCAATTTTTCGAACATTTCGTCCTGTATTCCACGAATAGCGCGTGTTATGTTATCCTGTAAGACTTCAATAGTGTTCGGCTTGTCCACATAGACTAACGACTTGACATAAACCCACAAGATGTAATCAAGAAGCGTTAAATCGCATGATCTTGGGGGCCAATTCACAGGGCCAAATCGAGAGATAAGCTGCTCACCAAATTCATCCCTCAACATATCCATTGTTTCACGAGCAGTGTGTCATGTTGCACCGTCCTGATGAAACCACATGTCAACCAAGTTCAACTTAGCCAATTGGGGCAAAAAAAAAATCGCGTATCATGGCTCGATATCGTTTGCCGTTGATGGTAATGCTTCTTCCACGGTCATCTTTGAAGAAAAATGGGCCGACGACGCCACCAGCCCATAAACCACACCAGACTGTCGTTTTTTCGGAATGCTTCGGTAATTCATGTATGGCATGTGGCTGTTCATCACTCCAGAAATGAGCCTTATCGCTGAACACATTTTTTTTCGATAAAATAGCGGATTTTCATTGGGCTTTTGTAAGGCCTATTCATCAAAAATTAGACGTTGTGGTAGGTCGTTCGGCTTCAATTGTTGCGTGGGTTGAATTTTATAGGCTTTCAAACCCAAATCGACGTGTAAAATGTTCCTTGTGGTTGAGTAACACATGACCAATCTCTGAAAACGGCGACGAATTGACATTTCACGACCGTCATTAACACAGGTCGCTACGGCTGCAATATTTTCTTCGGTACGCACTTTTCGCATGCGAGTCGATGGTTTTATGTCCAACAAAGTAAATGTGGTGCGAAATTTGGAGATAACATCACGAATTGTTGATTCAGCAGGTCGATTATGACGCTCATAAAATGGTGATATCAAACGATGCACATTTGTCACAGAACACGAATTTTGGTAATAAATTTCAACGATTTGCAGTCGTTGCTCGTTTGTTAGTCTCTGCATGATGAAATGGCAGAGTATACTGTACACTTTTCACTTTGACAGATGACGTTTGGACGTCATTACCAACCAGTGCTGCCAACATGAAAAACTTAATTCTTAAAAAATCACTCTATAATGTTCCTTGTTGACAGTTTGGCCCGGCAGGAGAAACTCGTAATACACAATACCACTATAATGGTGAAAAAAGTGCATAAGCTTGATCTTCGAATCTTGTGGCACGATATTCATTCGATTGGTGGGCTTTCCAGAAAATGAGCATTAATCCTGTCTTATCGTCCTTAATAACCCAACAAAAGAATTGAAAGTACTCCGAAAGAAAGAACACTTTCATTAGTGACAAAGTAGCAGAATGTGCTGGTTCTTTATTTCCAGCAGAAGTGCTGCCAGATTGCTTCAAATAATGTAGGTATTTACTGCTCCAAAGTAGTAATAATATGGTTGGAAAAATTATGGTTTGAAATAATGAAATGTTTTGCTTTCATTGGAAAGTTATTGGCAGTACAAACATTAAATTCCAAAAGACGTGATTTTGACACCAAATATGCAGGTATACAGTTGATGTCAACTGAGTACAATTAAATGCATTACATTAACCAGCTGAATATGGGTTGGTAAGCTATTACATTCAATCTGTTCTCAAAACTTGTACCCCATAGTACTACAAAATTTAAAAATAGATTATATAGCCGTGTCCGAATTATGTATCCGAATATGTAACACCAGAACTACATAATCACACAACACATGTAGTATTGAATGACTGTCAAATTCCAAGTATTTTCCTTCTATGAGAAGACAATTTATTGGTGTTTCAGTGAAATGCACAGTACAACTGGCTGGGTAATTGTGATGAATATTGTGATATTTAGTATGTGATTTTCTTGCTGGAAATACATTTCGCAATGGACTGATAGTTGGACCTCATTGCTTCACAGATTTTAAAGTGGCAGTATTTTTTTTTTGGAAAAAATTGAATTTTTTTGTTACCAATCTAAATATGAACGTTTGCGGCCTCAAATAGCTTTCAAAATGAAGTTTAACGATTCGTTTGAAATGCCAACATCGTAAACAATTAGGCTCTTAATAGACGATTCTTGAGTACAAAGTTTCACATTTGTTGGACGTGACTTTCATCGCTAATGGTTGATGGTCGTCCTCAATTCGTGTTAGGCCTTCTTTGATTTGTTTATAACACTTGTAAACATTTCTTTCCGGCAGGGTCTGCTCACTGAAATAAAATTTTCATTTGAAGAATTAGTAAGGTAATGATTGTTCTCAGCCTCACACTTTGCTTATTTAGGCGAAAGCTTTTTGTCTCTAACTGTACTAAATTTCATATTTATTTATTTCTTTTTTTTTTGTTATAACTTCATCATCTTGGTTAAACAACAACCCAATTATTTAAATAATTAATTTATTTCATTAGATTTTAAAACTTGTCCTAATTTTTCTAAGGCTTAACCTAAATGTTGTCGATTTGTTTAAAATGCAAAATTCGGGTAGTCTAGTAGAAGCTTTCCAATTTAACAAACTACAACATTGTCGAATAATCTAGCAATCAACAAGTCTAGTAAAAGCTTTCCCAACTAGCATTTGAATTCGTCATTAAGCGGTAGATCCATATCAGTGATTCCATAATTAAAATGCGTGTAAACGTGAATCTCCCCAATATATCAAATTGTTTTTTTCTCATCATTCATTAAAAATCATACTTGATGGTTGCCTAAATGTAAACATTCTTCTGAATTATGAAATATTTCCTTTTCTAATTAAAATGATTTCTTTATGGTGACTACTAATACTGCCAAACAAAAGAAACGTTTTTGATGAACCTGGATGCCATTTATTAATACCCATATTGATACTTATTTCCAAACCAAGAAATGTTTCCCTTAAGCATTGGTCTTTCCTTAATCCTGTTAATAATTGAGAAAAATAAATCACGGATGTGTAAACCAGATCCAAGAACTTTCATAGCAAAACACTTAAATTTTAACTTTCAAGACTGATCACTGTTCATATGTATACTTTTCTTACAAGTAGGCCACCACTAAGGCACAAATGCTTTATAAATTTTGAACAACAAACTCATAGAATATAGAATTCCCATCCCTCTAGTATTTTCTGTAAAAAAAAAATTTACAAGAATATTATGCCGCTCCATCAAAAGCATAGATAGCTTTAATTAGTGTAAACAGCTACTACGTAAATAGAATATACTGATAATGCGCCTAACTCCCGATCTGTAATTAAGATCTAGTCAAAAACGTCCCATCCTCCACTATATATATAGATGAAATACCACCTCGATTCCTGTAGAAAATCCTTCAAGACCCATGTCCTTAGCTAAAAAGCTTCCCCCAAAAAATATGCTTTACATATTACCTAAAAAACAATGCTTTCAAGTAGACCACCACAAACAAGCAACAGCAGCTCTCGCTATCTCTCTTTCTCAACCTCTCTCGCTCTCTCCGCAAACATTACATGATCTACCCCCACTCTACCTCCACTCTCTCTCTCGCTGTCTTTAAAGCTCTATTAAAAATCTACAAACCACAACTAACCCTAATGAAACTCAAATTCCAAAAACCAATCAAAATACAAATCAAATCAAAAAAAAAATATATCTCAATACCTTTTTGGCCGTGGCGTGGTAAATATATGTAGTGGAACCTAGAAAAGTAGTTTTATAATTTTTACCATACATTTAATTTTTAGAAATTTATAGACATTAAGAAAAAGCCATCGAAAGAAAGACGAATTTTGCTACCAACCATCATAAATAATATAATATTTTGATATTTTAGCTGATATTTAAAAACAACAATTGGTTTCAAATTTATAACCCCTAGATCCCTACTATATCTGGCTGTTTCCTGCTAACTGTTACTATCCTGTTAGAATAGTCAAAATTCTTTAATTCCACCTGGAACTGTCGTTCTCTACCCTTTCTCTCTCTATCTCTCTCTTTCTTACTCCGTCTCTCCTTGACTCTACAAGGGCTTTTAACGGCTTGCTACTTAGCTAAAGTCATTTGTCTCCCTCATCCTATATAGTTTCCTATTCTTTCTCTCTCTGTCCTTTTCTCCCCTAAGTCTCTTTATTTCTCTTGCCATATGTTTGTAGTATGATTTACTGTTTTTAAACTTTTCTCCTTTATAACTTTTAACTGTTTTCTACTTTAACTGTTTGATCAAAATGAAAAGAATAAATAAAACACAAAAAATTTTTGATATTTTCATTTTTTTTTTTTTTGAATGAAATTTTTACCCATAAAATTCTAATAAAGAAAAATTTTGTTACAAAAATTCAACTTAAAATTATCAGTTAATTTTGCTTTTAAATAAAAAAAATAAACCCAAAAAACCAAACCAAAAACTAAAATTCGTTTATTCGATTTTTAATCGATGAAAAATTCTTTTTTCTTTTTTTCTTCTTCTATTTTTCTTATAATTTTTATATATAACCAAAAAAAAAAACGTAAACTGAAAATCGGAATCTCAAAATAATCGATGTGGATTTTCCGTTTTTCAAAACTCTCCAAAAAAAAAAAACTGAAATCAAAAACGAATGTGCCAACAAAACCAACTTTAAAAACTAATATGTTTTCAATCACTTTTTGTGCATTTTGAAATCATAAAATAAAATAATTATAAATTTTCTTTAAATTGAAAAATATTCTCAAAAACATTTTGTCCGCCAATAAAATGTTATGCTGAAAAAAAAACACTGAAACTAAAATCTGAAAAAAACCAAAATCCAAAAATTCAATCTCAATCTCAAAAAAAAAATCATCCCTCAAAACACAACAATGAAAATGACAAAGATGATGTTCCAGGCAAGGTGGACGAAAAGGCAACACAATTACATGCCATCGCTTCCCTCAAGGTCCTGCTGGATGCCACGAAGCCACAACGAGGCGGTGCCACCACATCGGCTGCCAATCATGTGAAAATCAACCTGAAGGAGACCACATTAGCCGATCGTCCAAATGGGAATATAGATACTACTTTAGATTCGGTAAGTGCGAAAAGTTTCAATCTCTCACATTTAAACATGCAATATATAGCACTTATTTGTATATTTTTTATATTCTATAAATTAAAGTTTATTACTAATAATTAGATATTTAAGGCAAAAAAAAAAAAAAAGGAATCGAAATAGAAGCATAACTAAACGAAAAGCTTTGTGAACAAAAGTTTTAAGGTTTTGCAAATTTGTTGAAATAAAATAATGTTTGATAAAATATCATTAGGTTACAAAAGCTTTTTGAGAGCTTTCCTTGTAAATTATTTGATAAAATATCATTAGGTTATAAAAGTTTTTTGAGAGCTTTCCTTGTAAATTGTTTGACAAAATAACATTAGATTACAAAAGCTTTTTTAAAGCTTTCCTTCACAATGTGTCCGTTATAGGCAAGCAAATCTGAAATCGTAGATTTTCTGTATAAATCTCTAAAAATGCACTAACCATTTTAACGGCAACGAAAAACATTTGAATTTTTTTTATATAATTTGTGTTGGTAGAAGTTTTTTTAATAGTACAGATAACAGAACAAAGTTATTATAAAACTTTGAAATTCGGAGGAAATCGTTAAAAATCTTTGCCTTAGAGCTTGAAGGCAATTCTCCTCTTAGGGGAATGAAGCCGTTTTTTTTTTCAATTAGCTGAAACACCTAGGCTGTTATTTAGAATCTGAGGTTCAATTGCTCTTTTTTAGAAAAGCTTATCAGCAAAATGTTCATAACCCAGTAAACTATGAAAGCTTTCACTTGTATATGAACGCATGTGCTATCTGTCTGTACAGAACAGCCGAAAAGTTTCGAAAAGTTTTTCAATACATACATGTTGTCTTGTCTTTTAAGAAAATCTACCTCGATATATCCTGAGCTTTTTAAATCTCAAAAAACAAGTGTACAAAACGTAATTAATATCGTCGATAGCGTCCACAAAATTTAGCATTTTAGTAATTTGGTAGAGCAAAGAAACAAGTCAATGTCTTGAAACGTCATGAATCGAAAACTATCCAAGAAACTTTAGACATTAATGTTTTCAATGAAAGCTAAGGAAAGAACTAGTGATAAGGAAAACAAAAATGTTGTGTCATAGAAGGAAAAATTATTTTTAAATTTCGCATTTTACAAATATTTTGATAAAAAAATTTATTTCTAAAAAATTTGTGTCTGCCGAAGTACTAAGTGATCGATAATGGATAAGCCAAATGAAAAGTTTTTTCGACGTCTTAGTTCTTGAACATTCTGATGATGAATCCTACATATATAATATACATACACAATCGAAAAGTTTTTCGTTATATCTGTCCTATTTTAAAAGCTTTTTGGTAGTAAAAGAAATAGGAGCATGGAGAAGAATAATCTCTTTTTTATAATTTGTGATAAAAAAAAAATGTTGTTTCCAAGAAGCGGACAATATAAATGTATATCAAGACTAAAAGGAAAGCTTTTTCGATGTTTTAGAATGTGAATTTTGTGATAAAGAGCCCCTTGGTAACTTAATGAGTATTTTTTTCTTCTCTTAATAAATTTGTAGTATCATTTCCGTGAGTTAATTCGTAAAAATGTCCATTATATTGAAAGTGTCCATCTATCGTTGAATTATGGAAATAATTGCAAATAATTTTCATATCTTTTGTTAGCTTTAAGCTCTTTAGTAAGAACGTTGAGCTTTTAGCCAGAACGCCTTAAGTTATGCCTCTATTTCGATTGATTATTTTATTATTTTGTTTAAAATGAAATCACTCAAAAAAAATCATTCGAAAAACAATCATTCAAAATCTCTATATATTCGTATGTCACACACTATCTGCTGCATTTGTCTTTGACGTTTTTCTTTCTATTGAATATTCTTTGTTTGTTTTTTTCGTTTTTGTTTAAGGTCCAAATAAAATGTTTCACTCATTTTTCTTCATCCTACATTTTGTGGAATAGGAAAAATGTTCGAAGAGTTGTTGGATAGATATTGTGATATGTAAAATTCTCAATATTCTGCTCAAATTGATGATCCGAAACATCTGGAATTGCATGGTCATGCTTTTACTCTCATGCCAGTTGGAATTGTGATAGGTTTCTGTAGTCCTTTTTTGGGACACAATCTTTCGTTGGCCAAACTATTTGTCTTTATATACAAAATTGGAAAAGTTCTTCATTGTGTACATCAAAAGAAAGCTCCATATTAAGTAAAGAAGATGGAACTAAACGGAAATGAAATAATTTTATTTCACTTCAATTATTTTCGAATTGAAATCATTTTTTTTATTTCGATTATTTCTGGAAAAATCTTCTCTGTTAATGATTGCTGTCTGTTAAGGAACGTTCCATTTCGTGGCCACACTTTTTGGAACAATATATTTTTCTCTTTCTCTTTGATGTGTAAATCTTCTGCTTCTTCTTCTTAGGTGGCGACTGGAATAAATATCCTTATCTATTATACGCCGTCAGTAGAAAATAAATCCAAGCCCATTGATCTTTTGTGATTCTCCTCCAATTCGTCACACCAAGTTTCGATAGTATTTCTAAAGCCTGGTCTTTCCAACGGAGTTTTGGTCGCCCTCTTCTGCACCGTCCATCCTTGTCGGAAACTTTCCATGCCGAAGCATTTGGGCTTATCCGCACAACGTGACTCAGCCAACGTAATCGCTATATTTTAATGCGTTTGCCCACGCCGATGTCGGCATATAGCTCATGCAGCTCATTGTTCATTCGACGCTGATACTCTCCGTTAACGATGATGGATCCGTATATTTTCCCGATTATTTTGCTCTCGAAAACTGGCAGTACTGTTTCATCCGCTTGTGTCATAACCCAGGATTCTGTTCCATATAACAAAACAGATAGAACCAACGTCTGGTACAGTCGGATTTTTGTTTGTCGAGAGAGGACTTTATTATTGAATCGCTTGCTTAGTCCATAGTTTCATCTGTTAGCAAGCAATACTCCTCCTCTTTATCTCCATGTGGTGAATTCTTCCACCACTTCAAAATTCACTAAATAAATAATACTTCAAATGACAGAGATTTAACTGCTGACAGCCTTGCCAGACCGGCAGTTTTGAATCCACTAAATGGATAACGCATACTTTTTTTAAATTAGCATTTATACTGGTCTACAAATTTGGAAAAAAAATTGACTACAGAAACGAAGCACGTCTTTTAACTAATCTGGGTGAGCTGAATTCGAATCTAGCATAAAAATTTTGCTATCTTTGCGTCTTGTTAATTATTTATCGCATGCTGCCAATACTGTAAAACAGTCAATACTGACACTACAATTTCACAGTTATTAATTTGACAGAAGCCCACGTTCATTCTAAATCTTCATAACAGTAGCATTTAAGCTTGTCAGGGAGATCGTGTGTTACTGATTCAAGCTATTCTTGCTTTGTGTGTGGCGGAAACTTGAACAAACCGTGGGCACCGACAATATTTTTCAATAGTTGCGCAACTGTTTTATGCAAGTGGTGAAATGGCAAGAAGGTCTGTTTCGATCTTTCAATTATAGTACATATCTAATTCGCAGGTTTTACATGAGTCTCACTGGGAAAGCCTTACCCATGGTGTGCCATCACACAGGTGCTGTTTTCCATAATTTTTTTCTTGGTTATATGTTCTCTCTTTCTTATAGCGACAGCAAGCGCCCCTTTGGGGTACTCAAACTAATCCCGAAGGATTAGCCAAACTATCAGAGATTGGAAGTAGGTCCCTCGGAAAAGCTTCCTCAGGTCCCACTCCCTCACTCAGCCAAAGTACCTATGTAGTTACTTGGTATGAAGTGAGCTACCTCCCGGGTAGGAGTTGAGGTATCTAGGAAGACCTCGAATAGACATGAACAGTGTTTTCTAAGCTAATGGCTTCCTTCACCAACGCAACCTGAAGCAACGCAAAAGCACTGAAAACACTTGTTCGGGCAATCACAGCCAGCACGATGCTCCCAGGAAGGAACAATGTTCCTTGGGCCCCTGGAGCAGAAGAAGAACAGGAGAAGAACCCTCTGGTCTGGGTTTCGCAGACAAGCTACTCCAGTTTTGCTTTATCATACCTCGCATGGAATTGGTAATCCATAATCTACGGCATAGATTTTCAATGTCCGAGGAGAGAATATCAACACAGCAAAGCACACCATGCTCCAATCATAGTTCATTAACCAGATCTTTCTGGTCATAGAACTATATTAATGTAAAAGATAAATCTTCTGATACCTCACGACGGCTTCTCTATGTCCGCACTTGTTGCCAGGAAGTGTCTTGTTTAACTATGACTCTCTCCTTTACTTGGTTTTCGAAAAACGAGTTCCAAGATCAGTTTGATGTCATATTATAGGTGAATCCCAAGACATAACCCACCTCTTCCTAGGGCGCCTGGCACAAGGCCACACTACTTTGTTTTTTACGCAAGCCTGCTTAATTACAGGATCAGGTAGAGAGGCTTGCGTTTTAGGGGTAAGCGGTACAAAGCATCCTAGGAAACACCCGCCTACCCACTCAATTCCAGTACAGTAAGTAACCAACAAACCGATTGTTATTTCTGTTCAACAAAAGTTGCTGGATTCAATATGAAAAATCGAAAAAGTATTACTTACGCGAATGTCCCATTGATTTCCAAACCATTTCAACGTCCACCAAAATGATCCATTACCAGTCATTCCTAGTGCTATGAGCAATGAGTCCGAAACATCCTTCACCAGCAGTGGTAGTTTGTATCAGGCTGATGATGAACACCATTTAGTGTCCCAAGCTGAGCTGAATGATCTAATTCGGGATTTACATTTAACGAAGCAAGACGCAGAATTACCAGCTTCACGCATGCAGCAGTGGAAACATCTTGCAGTTGGGACAAAAGTAACAATCTATAGAAATAGAAGCTTGGAATTGACTGCATATTTTGAAAAGAAACACTTCATACTATAATGTACTGATGTTGATGGTTTATTTCAAAAAATGAACCAGCCATATGACAAAACTGAATGGAGATTATTTATTGATGGCTCTAAGTACAGCTTAAAGGCTCTTCTTTTGCATAATGGGAATGAGAAACCATCTACACCAATTGTTCATGCCGTGAATACAAAAGAAAATTACGAGTCAATGACTGAAATTTTGACATTACTCAAATACAATGATAGTAATTGAAAGAACTGTGGTGACCCTAAGGAGTGTGATTTAAATTTCTTTGCACTCGTATATATAGTATAGACTTTCGTAAATAACTGTAAATTAATCTATTTCAGGTCATTGGTTTGTTGACTGGTATGCAAGGAAGTTTCACAAAATATTGTTGTTTCTTTTATCTATGGGATAGTCGCCCTACATGTCATCATTACGTCAGAACAGAGTTGCCAGAAAGAACTGAGTAAACAAAACATTTCAAATAAATCACTAATTGATCCAAAAGACGTTCCTCTGCCGCCGCTGCACATGAAATTGGGGCTTTTTAAGAACTCTGTCAAAGCTCTGGACAAAGATGGTGCAGCTTTTAAATATTTGTTAGCTTTTTCTTCTAAAATTTCATATGCTAAAATTAAAATTTGTTATCCCTCAAAACAGGAATGATGACGATTTTTCATAATGTTTATTAGAGCATCGTGATCTGTTTTCTTGGAAACAATAAGAGTGAAAACTACAGGCAAATTGTTGCTGAGTTAATGAAAAATTATCACGAATTAGGTGCACGAATGTCTTTCAAAATGCATTTTCCTCACTCGCATTTAGATTTGTTTCCACAAAACCAAGACGAAAGAAATTATCAAAGATTTTGGGACAAAAGTATACTGGGAGACTATTGCTGGACTCTAATAATGTGAAACCGAACTAACAAAGTGCAAACGACTTTCAAATAACGCCATTCACTTTTGAAAATTCAATGATTTTTTATATAAAAAAATAAATAAAAACATTTTTTTTTGTATCTTTAAAACCTGACGTGATAGAGAAGAACCAATTACAGATTCGAATTTAGCCCACCAAATTACCCTAGAAAGATAATTGGTTTTCCAGTCTAAAACCTTGTTGGCTAGTGTTATTGTTAATATACTTGTTTGATTATGGGCGTTTTTATCTATAGCAGTAAGTGGAACAAAATGGAATTGACGGCCCTTTCTCTACATTTCTTCTAATTTATATAAGGTGATTTTTTAATCGTAGTTTTTTTTAAAATCGAATAAAACACTCAAATTTGCATCGTATATTACAATTTTTATTGGAATCGATAAATTGATGTTTGTCATTTAATTTTTAAAGATAATTTCCGTTTCAAAATGTCCATTCGGAAGGTCCAATTTTTCGTCACTTTTTCGAGCACTTTGGCCTGTCTTCCACGAATAACGCGCGTTATGTTATCATGTAAGGCTTCAATAGTGTTCGGCTTATCCACATAGACTTACGACTTGACATAACCCCACAAGAAATAATCAAGAGGCGTTAAATCGCAAGATCTTGGGGGCCAATTCACAGGGCCAAATCGAGAGATAAGCTACTCACCAAATTTATCCCTCAACCTCTCCATTGTTTCACAAGCAGAGTGGCATGTTGCACCGTCCTGATGAAACCACATGTCAACCAAGTTCAACTCAGTCAATTGGGGCAAAAAAAAATTCCTTGTGGTTGTGTAATACATGCCCAATCGCTGAGAACGGTGACGAATTGATATTTCACGATCGTCATTAACACTGGTCGCTACGGCTGCAATATTTTCTTCGGTACGCACTCTAAGCATGCGAGTCGATGGTTTTATATAAAACAAAGGAAATTTGGTGTCCAACAAAGTAAATTTTAAAGATAACAGCACGAATTGTTGACTCAGCAGGTCGATTATGACGACCATAAAATGGTCGTATCAAACGATGTCCATTTGTCACAGAGCACGAATTTTGATAATAAATTTCAACGGTTTGCAATCGTTGCTCTTTTATTAGTCTTTCCATGATTACATGGCAGAGTATACTGTACACTTTCCACTTTGACAGATGACGTATGAATGCCATTACCAACCAGTGCTGCCAACCTTAAAAAAATACCCTATATTATAGTTTCTGCTTTTCAGTTTTCAAATTCAATTTTTTTTTTTTTTTTTTTTTTTTTTGATAGGAGAGCAACTTAAATTGAAACCTTTTCATTTAAAAATAAAGTTTTAAGAGATTCCTAAGCAGATTAACCCAGTCCAGTCCAGTTATTTCTCTCAAAGTTGCATTATTTATAGTATTGTTGTCATCTATGGTTGCATATACGGCCATTTCCGAAGGTACAAAAGGGAATTGAATCACGTTCACTCAAAAATTGACCTTTTCAGCATTTCTCAAAACTTCTTTCGATCTGTGTGTTTTAAAATCTATTAAAAGATTATATAAAAAATTACATTTGGAAACTGAAAAACAGAAACTTTAAAGCGAAAGAAGATTAATAGATTTAATTCAATTCACTTCATTGTACTGAGATTTTTTTGAGTTAGTAAACTGACCAGCAGTATCACCGTATCTGTCCGCATCTGTAGCTCTCTTCTCTTTTCGATCTGCAACAGTTATTTACCGTTTGTGCCCCCACCCTTCGCCCTATCGTTGACAATGCATTAATATTGATTTATTTCATTAAAATTCAAATGTTACGCAAAGAATTCGTCGCCTTCCAAAGTTGAAAATTCATTCATTCATTGTGAAACATCGAAGAGAGACAAAAAAAAAAAAAACAAAAATTAAACCAACCAAATTGTGCAGACTGTGTATGTGTGTGCGTGTATGCGTGTATGAATGTTTTACGTTCTGGAATCCTCATTCATATCCTTGGATTTGTATTGGTATGTTCTTGTTTCCGTTCACTTTGTGTTGTTGTGACAGTATGAGTGTATTTTTTTAATATCGTTTTATTTTGGTTCATTGCTTTTGTTTTTGTTGGTTTTATTACACATTTAATTTCATGTCCATTAAAGCTTTTGAGTTTCGGTTTTGTTTTTCGTTGTGTTTTCTTGCAATGTATTTAATTGTGTCTGTCACTTCGAAAATACCACCAACAATATCGTGAGGATTGAAACGGCCAGCGGTGAGGGAGGTGGCGCTATATCATATGGTTATATTTCCGCCACTATCTACGCTTTGCTGTGTATTCGAGAAACCTCCTCCCCAGCAAAAGAAAAAAAAAAACGCAGCACTTGCATGAAGGACTCACGCATCATGAACAAAATAGAACGTGATACCTTAACATATGTTTCATTTTGACATTTGGCATATTTTTCATTGACGTGCGTTCTACTTTCTTCCACCCACTCTTTATATATCTTCTTCTCTCTCTCTCTCTCTCTCTAAAACAGTACCATAAAAACGGTAATGCTTTAAACGTATCGTAAATAGCTGCAATTTTAAGTGAAATCTGATCAGCCTTGCTGTGATAATGCCACTGCATTAGTTTCTGGTTAGTCTGTCATACTTTTTGACTATGCTCACATACTTCTGCAGTTGTTATCTGCCTGAACAGACCACAAACAGTGGCATCATCAAGTTGCCGGTGTGTGCTTGTTATCAAAACCACTGCAGCCTGTAAATTTAATTACGTTAATTGCTATTTGCATATTGAATATCGTCGATATGCATAGAGGCCGCCATAAAAAAAATATTTATTGATTATTTGCATAATTAAGGCGTGTTAAAAGAGGAAGAGTAAAATTTAATTTTGTCGCATTTGAAATAATGCGGACAATATTTTGTCCATTTTCAAAGATATTAAAAGATCTTTCAATTCGCAAGCCGCAATTGACCTGAAATTTTAAAAGAATTGAAAATTAAAACTCATGACTTTAAAAATTTAAATCATTATATAATTTTCGCATAAGAGAGAAACAAATGGAATTGGATCAACATTTCCATAGGCATTTAATAATTGACAAGTTCGAAATTATAATGGTGAACATGGAAATGAAAGATCATGAAACAAATTTAGCGATTTTATTATTAATAACATTTTTTTTTTTTCAAAAAATAAAATCGTTATATAATTTTCGTATAAGAGAGAAACAAATGGAATTGAACCATCATTTTGATAGTCACTTAACAATCGACAAGTTCAAAATTATAATAGTGAACATGGCAATGAAAGATCATGAAACAAATTTAGCGATTTTATTATTATTTTTTTTTTTTTTTTTTTTTTTTTTTTTTTTTTTGAAAAATTATAACCATTATATAATTTTCACGTAAGAGAAAAATAAATAGAATTGAACGAAAAATTCGATAGCCACTTAATAAATTATCTTAGTGAACATGAAGATGAAAGATCATAAAACAAATTTAGCGATTTTATTATTGTCATTTTTTTCGAAAAATTAAATTCGTTATATAATTTTCGCATAAGAGAGAAAAAAAGTGGTGTTGAATCATCATTTCGTTAGGCATTCAATAATCGACAAGTTTACAATTATAATAGTGAACATGATAATGAAAGAAGATGAATCAAATTTAGCGGTTTTATTATTAATAATATTTGAGAAATAATAAGAGAGGAACGATTGGTATTGAGCCATCATTTCGATAGGCAGGTAATAATCGACAAGCTTAAAATTATAATAGAGAAAATGGAAATGAAAGATCATAACACAAATTTAGCGATTTTATTATTATTGTTAATATATATGTATATATTTTTTTCAGTAAATATGATTTTCTTTTTTTGACTAAATTTTGCGATTTTAATTTATTTTTAATTTTCCGAAAAAAAACCAGAATGAAATGCGAATAAAACAATCCCATCTCTCATCTATAAGAATGTATAAGAGAGAAACAAGTGGAATTGAACCAGCTGATCAATTAGATCAACAAGTCCAAGATAAATTGGAAACAAAATGTTTTGAAATAAATTTGATTTTGATTTGACTTTTTTCAATAACTGGAATAATTGGAATGAAATGCGAAGATATGGGAGATATGAAATACGCCATATACTCTCGCCCATCGACGTCCTTCAATTATATTTCATCATATTTGTTATATATTTGTTTGTGATATGGTTTGTTTTCCTTTAAACAAAATGTGAAATATGGGCTTAAGAAATATTACTTGCTAAAATCTCGAATTCTAAAAATTGTAATGATTTTCTATCCATCATAGGAAGACCTCAAAGCTTCATGTTCATGAGGAGGAAGAGTTTTTTATTGATTTTTCTTTTTTTTGGATTAATGCATATGATTAGCTACTGCAATATGTTGGACTCACCCGTACGATATACTGATTAAAATTTTAAATTGTACCACCTACGAACCGCTTTCGCATTACTTCTAGATGACCTGATCGATAATACTGGTTTGGCCAACCGTTTGTGCCGGTTGACCGCCGTTCGACCACGACCGTTTTCACTTGACATTGTCGTTCACTTCATCACTTGACATCTGCTTCGAAAATGTGTCAATCTTGTTGCGATTAGCAGCGATTCGCAGACTGAAATCCAGTTTTTGCGTCAACTCATACAGCGTTCACACATCGAGCTCTTTTTGTAGCCTCGTTCAACTGATTTCAAAGGGATTTTTGATATGGAATATAAATTGTATAAGATTAATTTGTATTGGCAATTGAATTTTTAGTTATTGCAACAAAACTGATTTAATTATATTTAATCTTACTCATTTACGCCAATTAATGGGAGAAGAATGGAAAATTATAGAAATTTTTAGAAAAACCATAACAAAATACAATATTTTTAATGTGGAACGGAATGGAAACTGGAAAAACTGGTTCAAAATTATAACATATAAGCTAAACTTTTATTGAAAAACAAAATTTTTATTGAAAAATCAATTAAAGGAGCATATCGCACCCCAGTTAATGGAAGAAGAAAGGAAATTTATAGAAATTTGTATAAAAACCATAACAACGACGAAGCTGATTTAATTTTATTTAATCTTATTCATTACGCTTTCGGGCAAGTGCTGTGTTTAGTATAAAAATGTCAACTTTATAACAACAATTTGGGGTGAACTTTTAATAGTGAACGACACGTTTTCGTTTTCTTTGATAATATTCAGTTTGTTGAGTTTTTGTTTCATCCCTCATTATGTAAGTAAATAACTCAACATTTTCCATTTTCATTTTCACAATTTCCACGACATCCCATCTTTTCCATATCTTTTATAATTTTAGCCATATTCCATTCCATTTATTCCCCAGTAACCTCCGTTGTTTTGTGACCATATAATTTCCCCAATTAACAAATTGTTTGTTAGAGTGATACAACCATAAGATAAGTCCTTGTGTGCGTGAGTGTCGTAAGCCGTTGGCTGTTGAGTGCATTTTCATTTACATATTGATGTTTTACGTTAACGTATTCAGTTCTCTCTCTTTCTCTCTCACTCACTGTCTCTCTGTTGCCTTTGGAAGTATCTCTTCATAAATGTTTTTTGTCTGAGACGGTGATTTTAATTTCATTATTTAAATGCAACGATTATGTGTGACTATTTTTCTAAAAAAAAAAAAAAATTCAACAAAAACTCCAATTAAATCAAAACCAAAGCGAAACAAGCTCTATCTCTATAACTTTCTCTTATTACTATATTGTATGTCTTTGCCTCTATCATTATTACTTATTATTATTTTCATATATTTCGATTTTGTTACGACTTATATGTAACTCTCTTAAGCAACCATATGAAATTGTCCTGTTTCGTTATTCAAAACTCTTTATCATGACTACCAATCTATCACGTCCACCTTTTGCCACTAGATTGTTTTATTTTTCCATTTCAATTCTCTTTACATTCCATCCTATCATCCTTTTATATTGATTTCGTTTCTTCGGTTTCGTTTTACATCTCTTCTCTCTTCTTTCGACAACTGTTTCATTAGTAATAAAAACAAAAAAAAAAAAAACATCTGAAATAGACCTAATTCGGAACGTTTGTTTACTTAGTTTGGTAATTTTACTTAATTTCCATTTTTAATTGTGTGCAAAAATTGGTAAATTATTTGCTTTGTCTCTTTGAGTTTAACCAAATACCAAATGCAATCATCGTTGCAATACAAATATATCAATTTCTGAATTTTGTTCAATTTATTGATTTGTCTTTAATAAATTAATAGTTCGTTTTCTCCCAAAACTATCATTTATATCATGGTAAAGGTCTCCAAAGTGAATGAAACGAAGGAAAATCATAAAATTCACATAACGTTTAGAGATTTTTGGATTTTTCAAATTTTATAATTATAGATAAACAAAATCTAAAGTGCTTAATTGTAACTACATTCAGATGCATATCAAATAGACTTAAGGTTGTGTAAAAACTATAAAAAATCAGGCTCAAAAATTAATAAAAAAACTCAGTTTCTTATATATGAAACGAACTGGAATTCGATGAAACATTTTGAAAAATGTAAAGATTTATATTATAGTTATAGAACTATAGAAATTTTTATAAAAACCATAATAAAATACAATATTTTTAAAGGGGAACGGAATGGAAATTGGTAAAACAAGTTCAAAATTACAACATATTAGCTAAACTTTTATTGAAAAATAAATTTTTATAGAAAATCCAATTAAAGAGACACATTTACGCCAATTAATGGGAGAAGAACGGAAATTCATAGACATTTTTATAAAAACCATAACAAAATCCAATATTACTGAAAAGGAACTGGATGGAAAATGGTAAAACAAGTTCAAAATTACAACATACTAGCCAAACTTTTATTTAAAAATAAATTCTTATAGAAAATGCAATTAAGGAAGCGCATTTACCCCAATTAATGGAAGAAGAACGGAAATGTATAGAAATGTTTATAAAAACCATAACAAAATACAACGTTTTTTAGGGGAACTGAATGGAAACAGGAAAAACAAGTTCAAAATTACAACATATTAGCTAAACTTTTATTGAAAAACAATATTTTTATCGAAATAACAATTACGGAAGCACATTTACGCCAATTAATGGGAGAAGAACGGAAGTTTATAGAAATTTTTATAAAAACCATAACAAAATACAATATTTTTGAGGGGGAACGGAATGGAAACTTGAAAAACAGGTTCAAAATTATAACATATTAGCTAAACTTTTATTGAAAAACAAAATTTTTATATAAAATGCTATTAAGGAAGCACATTTACCCCAATTAATGGAAGAAGAAAAGGAGTTTATAAAAACCATAACAAAATACAATATTTTTTAGGGAAACTGAATGAAAACAGGAAAAAAAAGTTCAAAATTACGACATATTAGTTTATTGAAAAACAATATTCTTATAGAAAATTCAATTAAAGACGCACATTTGCTCCAATTAATGGAGGAGGAACGAAAATTTATAGAAATTTTTATAAAAACTATAACAAAATACAATATTTTTGAGGAGGAACGGAATGGAAACTGGAAAAAAAAAGTTCAAAATCATAACATATTAGCTAAACTTTTATTGAAAAATAAGTTTTTATAGAAAATCCAATTAAAGAAACACATTTACGCCAATTGATGGGAGAAGAACGGAAATTTATAGAAATTTGTATAAAAATCATAACAAAGTACAATATTATTGAAGGGGAATGAATAGAAACTGGGGCCACCTTTCGTATAAAGAAGACTTTTCACATGAAGAGAAGAGACACATCAAGAAGTTTTTTGAGAGACACCTTTCATATGATGAAGTATCTTGAAGAAGTGCATTTGAAGTCACTTTCCGCATGAAAAAGTGTCTTGGAAATCACTTTTCATATAAAGAAATGTTTTGGAGGGCACTTTTCACATGAAGAAGTATGTGGGAAAACAGTTTCAATATAAAAAAAGTGTCTTGGAATAAACTTTTTATACAAAGAAGTGTATTTAAAGACAATTTTCATGTGCAGATATGTCCTGGAAAGGTATTTTTTCATATGGAGAAGTGACAAAAAACTCTTTTGGTACAAACAAACAATGTTTAGAACCTGCTTTTCATTCGTAAAAGTGTCTTGGTAGACATGGCCATATAAAGAATTGTCTTTGAAAACATTTTTCATATGAAGAAGTGTTTTGGAGGATACTTTTCACATAAAGAATTGTCTTGGAAGAAAGTTGTCATTTAAAAAAGTGTCTTGGAAGCATTTTTTCATATAAAGAAGTACCTTAAAATAAACTTTTCGTATGACGAAGTTTCTGCGATGTCACTCTCCTTTGAAAGAAATGCCTTTGAAGAATATTTTCATATGACGAAGTATTCTGGAAAATACTTTTTGAAAGAAGAATTCATGTAAAGAATTGTTTTAGAAGAGACTTTGTTACAACTTTCATCAAGAAATTGTAGGGGACGATTCCAATGGCGAATCTGGTAGAATAGAATACAGTGGAACCTAATGAAAGATCTTAGCATTTCAGGAGAAAAATGTCTATAAGGTAGTTACTTTATTATCCTTTTATTTTTATTTGTTTCTATTGTTGTTATTAGAATAAAGCTATGGAATTTTATGAAACACCCTCGCATTCGCTTCATCCCACTTTTACCAAAACATCAAGTTCATTTCAAATCAAATCAAATTAATATAAATTCAAAACAAAAAAAAAATATTTTGCAAATATCTCTCACCAAATTAGTTTTGTGTACGTCTGTGTATATGTTTGTATGTGATAAATAAAAAAAAAATATACAACTACAAATATTTTATTTAAGAAACAAAAAAAAAAAACTACAACTCATTTTGTAAACAAAATGAAAGCTTTTCAACACGTTGATGAGATGATATCTCAAAAACCAAGCGCTTTTCTGTTTCAAGTAGTTCTAAATGTTAATGGTTTATGGTGTTAATTATTTTGAACAAAACAAACGTATTTTTAGAATCAACTTAAAATTTACAAAATATGTATTTCCTATACGAATAACCAATGACAAAGCAAAACACAAAATTACTAGTATTTTGAAATTTTTTATTAGTTTTTTTTTCTTTTTTTTTTTTTGATATTATTTGTTGAGTTTTTCTTTGTATTTTTTCCAGATTTTATTATTATTGTTTTTGTTTGAAACATCATTAAAAAAAAATTCCGAGTTGGGCCTACTAAATGAAACCCCTCTCCCATTCTATACAATTGATGGATCTGGCATTAACTGTTACAACAAATTTTCAAAATTAATTTCTTCTACAAATAATCAAATTTGAAATTTCCAAAGCGTTCAAATTTCTTCTTTCTCAAAACCCTCCAAAATCCTTCCTGCTCTCTATCTCTCTGCCCCTCTCTCTCTCTCTCTCTTTCTCTCTCTCTGTCTCTCTCAACTCTATTCTCTCTTCTGTCTAACAAAATAAAATCAATAACAAGAAACAAAACAAAATCTTTACAAGTTGTTTATTGCATAATTTTAAATTATTTACTTTACTATTAATACTACTACTACTACAACATTTTGAGTATTGATTTCAACTTCTATAATATTTAAGAACAACATTCAAATCAAATGTTTAAAATATTTTTCTTATATAAACCCAAATGTTTTTCTTCTTCTACACGTTCAATTTTTTCTCAATCAAACTAAAAATCTGAAATCAAACATACAAAATATGTTTACTACTCTACTACTACTACTACTGCCGCTGCTATTACTACTACTACTACTACTACTACTACTATTACTACTACTACTACTATACCACTACTACTACTACTACTATTACCACCACTAATACTACTGCTACTACCGCTGCTACTACTACTACTACAACTACCACTAATACTACTGCAACTACCGCTGCTACTACTACTACTATTACTACTACTACTACTGCTACTACTACTTCTACTGCTACTACTACTACTACTGCTGCTGCTACTACTACTACTACTACTGCTACTACCACTACCTACCTACCTACCTTCAAACTCTGTCAAACCAAATCGAATAACGAATAACCAAAATTTGTTTAATTTTATTTATAAAATTAACAAATTTAAAGCCATCGTTAAGTGGTCGACGTGCGAGCTGGATAGATCAAAGGGTCAAAATTCAAACGCGAAAATTTAGCATCAAAGTTAGTTTCACTTTTTCTTATTTTTAATAAAAAAAAAACCAAAAAAAAAACTTTTTTTGCTATAATTTATTTATTAATATTAATTTTTATTTATTATATTTAACAAACCAGTAAAATTAATATAAGTTCTCTTTGACTGCTTTTACTAAAACCAAAAAAAAATCCATTATGAAAACAAAAATTTGACATTCAATTTATTTGAATTAGTATACAATAAATTTATGTTCTATTAGCAGACATTTTTCTATTGTTTTCTTTAGAAACTGCTTTAAATAATTAGCCAAATTTTCTTTACTAAGTTAATTTTTTTTGTATAACTTCAATTAGCTTTATTTAGCCATGTTTATAAATTCTAAGTTGTCATCAACATAAAGCTCTCGCTGCAGCGCTATCTCCACTTTATCTAAGTGTCCCCTAAAACAAAAAAAGATCTTAAGATTTAAGATCTATAACTCCCCCCTGAACCCAGTTTTCTTTCCCATTTCGCTATTTTTTTGGTTGTTCTTTTGTTCTTTATCTTCAGTGTTGTCGTCTTTCATTGTTGTTGTTGTTTTAGCATTAAAACCAAATTTGTAATTTTATTGGCACTAAAACTAAAAACTAAAAAGTAAAACAGTATAATTGCCGTGGCTTTAAATGTTGTTATTATTATTTGTATTTACACCAGTACTTAAAGCTTTTATTGTGTAAATATTTATATAAATGCATACAAACACTTAAAATAACAGCTGTTGCATGTCCTCGTCTCCCCATCAATGAAAATGAAACATAATTTTACAGGGAAATGCAAGAAATTACTTTAAAGAATCCGAATATTTAAAATGTCGACATGAAAGTGAAAAATCTACGTAAAAAAGTGTATATTTGTAGGTGGTACGCAATGGAATTGAAACACTCGAGCAAATTGTTTCAAAAAATAACCACTGCTTATGAATAGTTTAACGATAACTTTGAATTACTACATTTATAAGTCAGGAACGATGTGGAAATGAAACACATGAGCCATTTTTTTAATAGACACAACATAAAATAAATCGTTGATCTCATAAATTCTATTAAAACACTCGAAACAAGTATTACCGATAAAAAAAAACACCAGTTTAAAACGCGAGTAACCATTTATTTCCCATTAATATAAAAAATATAAGGTGTACGCAACGGAAGTGAAACATTCGGAAATTCACTTCTACAAAAAAAAGAAAACACTCCATAGACTTGTTTTAAAAAGCCAGTTATCGTTTATTTCACTATCAATGTAGAAAACAAGAGGTTCGCAATGAAAATGAAACATTCGAATAAATTTTTTCTAGCAAATTACCGATATATAAGTTATAATAACAATTGAGGTTAAATTACTATATTTTGAAACAAAAAAAAGGAACGATATTTTATAGAAAACAAATACTTAAACTGTCAATGATCTTGTATTTCACCAGGCAAAATATATATTCAATCATATATCTTTAAAATGCAGCACGATAGAATTGAAACACTCGAACAAAATATTTCAATTACATTAAAATAAACTCAGCCTGTGTAGTGACTTAGTTCAAGATATTAATAATATCAATTTATTTCAATATCAATATCAAAAAAATATATGACAATTATCACATTTCTTAGGAGGTACGCAATGGAAATGAAACACACAAATGAATGAATTTCTAACACATAACCAAAGCAGATGAATAGTTTAACAAATATCAATTTAACCATTACATTCAAGAGGTAGGAACGATGTGGAAATGAAACGCGTAAGCTGTCAAAGATCGCTTTTTGCAATATCAACAACTAAGCATAGACTTGGTTTAACAGTGGCTACTTATTTCAATACCAATATCAAAAATAAAGATAAACTCGCATATTCTTTAGGTGATACGTGGTGGAATTGAGAACACACTTCATTACCTTTAGATTGTATTAACTTTAAACATTTCCTTTTAACTACAATCAGCTTTACATTACAATTAACGTTGAATTGTAATTACCTTTAAATTACTATACGTAGAGAAGGAACAATGTGTCGATGATTATTTATTTAAATATCAATACTAAGGATTAAATCGTATATTTCTTAGGCGGTAAGCGATGGAATTGAAACACTCGAACAAAGTGTTTCTGACAAAAAGGGCACTTAAGAGTTTTTAAATTTAATTCAATCCCCGATTGGCGTTTCAGTAGAACATCCCTAAATCCTAAAACGTCAACCTTTCTTTTACATATTAAATTATAATAAAGATGAGTAGCTTTCATTGAGGATGCCTTATTGACGTAACAATATTTTTTTTTTCTGGGGCGAAACTAAATTGAATTATTCATTCATTTCGGGAGGGGGGCTAAATTCATTCAATGCACCTAATCTGAAAGCATCAGGGGATGCTAAAAAAGTTCTAGGGGGCGGGGGTTAAGCACCCCTCAGAAATGACGCAATCGTGTAATGCATTCAGCCAAAGGCAAATTAAAGACGATACATCCCTACCTACTATCATTGTAATCTACCGTGGCTTGATGGTCAATAAAAGAGACTATTATTCACATGATCGCGGGTTCAAACAAGCTTACGGCCACCTAACATTTTTTGGCCGGAATGATGAATGCCAAGTGTGAATAACTCAGAAATAACGCAATCGTGTAATGCATTCAGCTAAAGGCAAATTGAATACGATATATCACTACCCACTATCATTGTGATCTACCGTGGCTTGATGGTCAATAGAAAAGACTATCATTCACATGATCGCGGTTTCAAACAAGCTTACGGCCACCTAACATTTTTTGACCGGAATGATGAATGCCAAGTGTGAATAACTCAGAAATGACGCAATCGTGTAATGCATTCAGCCAAAGGCAAATTGAAGACGATACATCACTACGCATTATCGTTGTGATCTACCGTGACTCGATGGTCAATAAAGGAAACTATCATTCACATGATCGCAGGTTCAATCCAGCTTACGGCCACCTATCATTTTTTGAGCGGAATGGCGAATGCATGTAAGGTCATTGAATGTAAGAAGCTCTTCCATATCTCATTAGTAGGATGCAAGGGGATTTTGTTTATATCACTACCCCCACTGTAATGTAGGTGTAGAGATTAGAAACTTTAGAGGTATCAAGCATTCTTCCGTGATAATCTCCGTAAGTTCAAGGGTGCAAAACATCTCCTATCTACTTGAAGAATTTATTTAATTGCAACTCCATTCCCAATTGCATTAAACGTAAGAAAATTTCTGGATCTTGTTAAGATAAAAGAAAGCTTCAGGAGAATTAAGTACATGTGCAGCTTTACAATTGTATTTATTACTTCTACGATTATATGGGCAAAATTTGGTCTAATGTCGTCTCGTTAAAAAGTAGTATACCTTTTCCTTCTAATAATGACATTACCTGATTTGTCGTTGATATAACATCACATTCAACCT
Organism: Philornis downsi; assembly: GCA_019455685.1. Classification (NCBI taxonomy): domain Eukaryota; kingdom Metazoa; phylum Arthropoda; class Insecta; order Diptera; family Muscidae; genus Philornis; species Philornis downsi. Next base: position 341,334 of record JAHXMU010000088.1, on the reverse strand, counting down.
TCATATTTATATTTTAGAGATATTAAGGCCAAAACCTAATGGAAATCTAATCGCTATTTAATGCAGCAACATTTGTTGTTTTGTCCCTATTTCCCTTTCTCTTTCGTTTTCTCTCCTGCCTAAAAATGTCATTCCCAAAACGAATCCTTAAGAAATTAAAATGGCACAGATTCAACAAAGCACACCGTGCCAAAATCAAAAATGCTGCACAAAGGACCTTATAAATTTTCCATAATCTTCTAATGAAGCCGCGTACTTTTGTCGCTGATTCGGATAGTTTTCGTTACTATATATGTATGTATCCTTAAGCAATTTTTCCTCGTTTTTTACTCACACAAAAAAAAAAAAAAAACAAAAATCATTTGAAAAACGAGTACAAATTTTTTGCTATTAAGCCAATCCAACTTCTCAGTTCTCCTGCCTAACTGAAACAAGTGTCCCCTATCCCCTTCGTTTAAGCAATATCAATACGTAGTTGAACTCAAATCTATGAAACGCAAAAAAATAGTCGTATATAGGACATTTGAAAGGACTTATTGGCAGTGATGGTGCACTTTCACAAATACACACAGACACATCCACATGCACCGGCAATGTAGGTTAAAGGCAGCCACCGAAATCGTTGGTAGTTGATTTTACCATTCGAATTCAACAGCCCAAAAGTCAATGAAGCGAAAGAAACGAATGAATGTTGAAGAAAGTGGAAAAAAAATCAATTGATTTGAAATTTGTTAAAACAACAACGACAAAACTATTACTACAACAACTACTAATGCCTGCACTAATACCAATACAATTACTACTGCTACTACAAAACTAACGGTTTCGCAACCAAGCCAACCCATTTGCCAACTGACAGCACAGATTGTGCCAGCATTCGTTCACATAATTTCTAGCAAACATGAGAATGCTTGAACGGAACCACAACAAGGATATAAGAGGGATGGATACGCTACCCACACCCGCACCCGCACTCGCATGTCATCATAGATTTTTTTTTTCTTTTGTGTGCTGGATTTGTACTGGTTGTCCTCGTCCTCGTCGTTGTCGCTGGCGTCTTTCAGGCTAAGAAATTAGTGATTCACATTGATTCGCAAATGATTGCATGCACTTTGATTCCTTGATTCAAGGCGAGATATCAAAACTTAGCGAGGTTGGCCCACTAAGTTCCGATAAAGCAACAAGTTAAATTTTGCCTAAAACAGGCATTTTATTCTTAGGGAAATAATTTTTGGAACAAAATGGAATTCCGTGAAACAAATTTACAATAATTTGATTTCATGTAAATGTCACTTAAATTTCAATAGAATTTACAATTTAAACTACAAATCTCTTCCTTTCTAATATGAAAAAAGCAAAGGAACAAACCGGTATTCCGTGAAACTCACTCAAATTATCCAACACTTTAACAATAACTGAGCTATTTTAACGGATAAAGTTTAAAATAATTACGTTTTATACAAAATAATTAATAACTTACTTAATTTCCCAATGGAAATCCCTAGCGGAACATAGTGGGAATTGATGAAACATGGGAGAAAACAATTCAATGCCTTTAAATGTCATAACAACGAGTATTGCTTTCATTTTTCTCTTTTCAAATTCAAATTAACATAAAATACAACCGAGGAACGTAATAGTAATTGATGAAACATTTTCAAAATCTGTCTTTTATAATTCAGCTGTAGCTTTAACACACTCAACGTTTATGGAAAAATTTTAAGAAAGAAAATTTCACCTCAAAGAAACGTACGAAAATTATCCAACACTTCAAGAATAACTAAATTATTCTAACGGATAAAGTTTAAAATAATTAAATTTTATACAAAACAACTCATAACTTACTAAACTACGCAGTTGAAATTCCGAGCGAAACGAAGTGGAAATTGATGGAACATGTGGAGAAGGAAGTCAATGCCTATAAATGTCATAACAACGAGAATTGCTTTCATTTTCACATTAACATAAAATACAATGGAGGAACGAAATGGTAATTGATGAAACATTCTCAAAATCGGTCAATATCTTTTACAATTCAGCTGCAACTTTAACACGTTCGACGTTTATGGAAAATATTGAAAAAAAAAAAATTTCTCTCAAAAAAATCAGTAGAACAAAATGGAATTTAATGAAACATATTGAAAATATCCTAATTCCAAGCAAATTACGCAATAGCAAGTATTATTATTTATACTATTCTAATTTTTTTAATGGAATAGTTCTCTACAAAATGGAGGAAATCAACTAATATTAAATGAAGCATTTCCAAAGTAGCAAAATCGGTTATTGTTTGGCTTCAGCTACAGTTCTAAGAATTTTGGTAACTCAATAGGAAGTTTATCTATAACTTTACTGTTATTGTTTTGACCTAAAAAAACATTATACAAAGTTCCGCTATGAAACCCATTAGGGGAATGAAATGAAATTTAATGAAATACTTTGAGAATAGCAAAATTTCGTACATATTAAATTTTTAGAAAATTAATATGCAATTATTTTCGCTCTGCTAAGGGCGGGAACTCACTCAGCTTACTCCACAAAAATTATAGAAACGAACAAGAAATTTGCATACCAAAAAAGATGATGAAATATTATCAATATTATGAACCAAAATAACCATCCAGTTCGCAGTTTTTCTATGTAAATTTGAAGAGAAACGAACGAAGAAGAACATTTTATATAAATTCACACATTAATAGACGAGTATTTTAATATTTGTCAGATCAATTTGCAAAAAGAGGAACATAATGACGTTCAATGAAACGCTTACAAAAATATCCAAATATATGTACAATAAGTACAAACAAAGAATAAGTAAAAGAATAAAGTTTAAGATAACGAAATTGCTTTTAATATCCCACAAAGCACTAGCGGAACGGATTGGAAATTGGTGAAACACAGGGAAAATGTATCCAATCCCACGAAATTTCAGTTGTAGCACTTACCAATTTAAATATGCGAATGAAACACAAAATAGGAGAAAGGGACGAAATGGTATTTAATGAAACACTTTCAAAGTTAACCGATCTCTTATATACGTCAGCAAAATAATTAACAAATTTAATACTTCAATATAAAATATCAAAATCACATCAGTTTTCTCCATAAAAATTTGTTACGGAACGAATTGGAATTCATTGAAATACATTGGAAATAGGTCAATTCAGGAAAAATAAAAAAAAAGTAGTTAGATGATATAGAAGTTAGTGAAACCTTTCGAAAATCAACCACATTGTATGTGTTTAATAGCGAATTATAATTATTTTCAATTTTTAAATGAAAACAATCAAACGCATCTTACTTTTGGAAGGAGTCGAAATATAATTGAGTAAAATATGATTAAGTTTAGTTCACACTCAATTCAGTATGAGTATAATAATGAGGCAATATTTTATCAATTATTTAGCTTTTATACTATTAATATATGTTTAGTTTCTTTGTTAGGTAATATTTTAGCATTTTTATTCTGACAACAGAAAAAAAAAACATAATGGTTTTCATTGCGAAACTCTCAAGATTATTCGAAAATATATTGAATAAATATAGGCTACTATAATTATGTGATTAAAATTTAAAATAATCAAATCGTATTTAATTTCATAGTACAAATCACAAGTGCAACGAAATGGAAAATAGTGAAACACGAATAAGTATAATCCCCACAAAACTGAAATTTTTGTACATGCAGATGTCTTCTTCCTAACCGAAATGAGTCGAATAACACGAAATACCAATGGGGGACGAAATGGAATTTGATGAAACATTTTCACATTTACCTCTCTTTTAGATAAATAGAAAAGAAAATAGTGGAAAGCGAGGAAAATAGTATAATCCCCACAAAACTGAAATTTTGTATCGTGCATGCAGATGTCTCCTTACCAACCGAAATATTCGAATTGCGAACGAAATGGAATTTGATGACACATTTTCCAAATTTACCTATCAGACAGGTAAACAACACAAAATACGAATGGCGAACGAAATGGAATTTGATGAAACATTTTCCAAATTTACCTACCTATTAAATAGGTAAATACCACAAAATAAGAATGGCGGACGAAATGGAATTTAATGACACATTTTCCAAATTTACCTATCTATTAGATAGGTAAACAACACAAAATACGCATGGGGAACGAAATGGAATTTAATGAAACATTTTCCAAATTTACCTACCTATTAGATTGGTAAACAACACAAAATACGCATGGGGAACGAAATGGAATTTTTTGAAACATTTTCCAAATTTACCTATCTGTTAGATAGGTAAATACCACAAAATACGAATGGGGAACGAAACGGAATTTTCCAAATTTACCTATCTATTAGATAGGTAGATAACACAAAATACGAATGGCGAACGAAATGGAATTTAATGAAACATTTACCAAATATACCTATCTATTAGATAATTTTACAAAAGGTTTATCGGCTTAAATATTTTAAAGCTTAAATGTTTATTTAAAAAAGCAGTCGAATGAAACGGAATTTAAGAAAACATATTGGAAACGGTCTAATTCTAAATACATTTTGTTACACTAAGTGGTTACTTAGTAATTCATTTTAAATTTATTTCAACTATCTAAGAATTTACACTTTAAGATTTATTCGGAAGCATATTCGAAGGGACAGAACTCTTTCTTTTACAAGCTGTATTATAAATTATTTTATTGACCCTTGTCTCTATACGTCCATCTTCACAACACTTCACAATGTCCTTGCTGCGTACCACCAAAAGTTTGGGTGGAGGACCAAAAGGGAAATGAAACTGTTTGTTTCCATCAAATATATATATATATGGATACACACCAATATCAATTTTCTCCTTTCCACGCTGAGTAAAAGGAACTCAAATAGAATGAAGAGAGAAGAAAACAACAATATCAATCACAAATGGTCGTCAATTTCAGAGAAAACACAGAAAGTGTTTCATGCTTCCGCCGTGTATGTGTGTTCTTATATTTATATGAAATGAAAAAATATATATATGGGTGAATTCAATATATACTCGTATAGACGGGCGAGTATAATGGCAAATATTTTTAATGTTTTTTGCTACTATTCAATCAGTTTTGGATTTCATTTTCGATAAAAAATAATTTTCTGCAACCCACCACTCAACACTACCACTCTACTCTTCCGTGTCCTCGACACTAAAACTACTAAGTGTCAGGATAAAAAGGAATCAATTCAATTCGAATTGTTATGTGTTCATGTGTTGAAGTATATATTTTTCTCATACACGGACGAAATGTATTTATCAATGTCCTCCAATAGGAATGAATAAAATGTGTCTTCCTTGCTATGCTCAGTTCAGTGTGTCCGTCCGCTTGTTTTGTTGAGTGAATTACATTAAATTTTTAGATAAAACTGCCAATATTCACAAACGTTTACATTAACACTCGCATTGACACTAAAGCACCGTGTTAAATGCATTACAACATCCTCTGGACTCCCTCCCTCTCTCTCTCTCACACACACACAGCCAGCCTTAGAAGTGACTATGAATTCTTTAAGGATATTTCCAATAATGTGCGAGAAGTGGCAAAGGCTTCGTATTTGATTAAATAAGAACAAATATTGAACTAAGGCAAACATGTTCACAAAAATATCTAAAAAATTAAATTAATAGCATAACAAAAGTGAAGGACATTTATATAACATGCCAAAACCTAAAAAAAGGCACGGATCACAGGAAAGGCGACAGCAGACAAATTTTAAAACTGTAATCTATTTCTGCCTTGAGAAGAAGTACCGCAGCGTAGGGTTTTTAATTCGTTCTTCTACGAGGGTCCTTGTAGAACTAACCAAAGAGGTGAAGGCCTTAGGCTGCAAATGGATCTATAAAATTAAAGCCTTAGTAGGTGGTGATAAACCTGGCTTTGGGTTAGTGACAAGAGGGTTTTCGCAACAATTTGAGAAGACTATGACCATATCATCGCACCGGTCATCAAACATACTACTTTGCATACCCTACTAGCAGTAGCATCTCTTAAAAAAACTAAAATTTCACCAGATTGATATAAAATCTGAGTTGTAAAATGGAAAGGTAGATAAGAAAATCTATAGAAAACAACCGAAAGGCTTCTTTGAGACGGGGAAAGGAAAACTAGTTTAAAAATTGAACAAAAGCATTTATGGCCACAAACAGTCTGCAAGATGCTGGAATCAGCAAAGCAATAGCATGTTAACTGTATTCGGATTCTGAAGAGGGAGAGCAGATAATTATTTGTATGTAAAGAAAGTTGAAGGATAATTTGTCCCGTAAACATTCTCGTTTACGTAGATTACGTAATTATAGCTGCAAGTTGTGACAATGTTATCCAGAATTTTATTCCTTACGTATCATCTCAATTTGATATTAATGATATGGGACAACTGTAATTGTATTTAGAAATGGAAATCTTAAGAAATGTACAAGGACTATTTTACACGTCGCAATTTCTGCTACGAGGAGTGTTCAAAAAAAAGGCGAATTTTCAAATTTAGCTATTCGATTCGGTTTTTATCTCCTCAATCGTTGCAAAACGCCGTCCCTTCATCGGTCTCTTCATTCTTGGGGAACAGGAAAAAGTCACAGGGGGTGAATATGGTAGCTGAAGTATGATAACGATGTTGTTTTTGGCCAAATAATCTCTCACAAGCAAAGATGAGTGAGTACGTTCATTATCATGATGCAAAAGCCATGAATTTTTTCTCCCCACAATTCCAGGCGTTTTTCTTCCTATTGCTTCACGCAAACGGCGCAAAACAAGGTAATGCTCCTTATTTACCGTACGACCTTGTGGTAAGAACTCCTGATGCACTACGTCATGGTAATCGAAGAAAACAGTGAGAAAAATCTTGACATTTGATCGAACTTGGCGTGCTTTTTTTGATCTTGGCTCTCCTGGACTTTTTCATTGGGACAATTGGGCTTTGGTTTCGATGTCATAATCATATACCTATGATTCGTCACCAGTTATGATCCTTTTAAGCAAATCTGGATCATCCTTGGCGTCATTCAACAATTCCTGAGCGATGCCCATGCGATGTTGTTTTTGGTCAAAATCCAGCAATTTTGGAACGAACTTCGCTGCCACACACTTCAAGCCCAAAAGTTCCGAAATGCAAACCATCATATATTCCTTTCGATATAGGATACTTAAAATCTTGGAAAAAGAGTAGGCTTTTGGAAACAATCACAAATACAGGATAGCAATTGAATCTCTGCTCTATTTAGCGGGAAATACAAGAGCGGATATTTCGGCAACCGTTTCTATTTTGTCACGAAATCTAAGCAATCCTACAAAAAAAAGGCTGGAATGAAGTAAAACTAGTCTTCGGATATCTAAAAAGGACGAAATCTCAAAAACTATGCGTTGGAAGCAAACAAATGAAACTTATTGGGTAAGCCGATGCTCATTGGGCTGGAGACGTTAGGAATCAAAACTCTACCAGTGGCTACTTGTTAAAGCTCGGATCTACAAGAATTAGTTATGCTAGTCGAAAACAAAACATAATCACACTTTCACCAACAGAGGCAGAGTTCGTTTCTCGGACTGGAGCAACACAAGAATGGCTTTGGCTACAACAGCTTTTGAATGGTTGCAACATAAGACTTTCGGAAAACCCCAAATGAAACTCATTGAGTATGCCGATGCTGATTAAGCAGAAGATGTCAGGAATCTAAAGTCTACTAGTGGCTACTTGTTAAAGCTCGAATCTACAATAGTCAGTGCAATACAATAGTCGAAAGCAAAACATAGTCACAGTTTCATCAACAGAGGCAGAGCTCGTTTCTCGGATTGGAGCAACGCAACAATGCCTTTGCTTACAACAGCTTTTAAATGATTTCAACATAAGACTTTCAGAAAACCTCATAATTTTTGAAGAAAATCAAAGTTGTCTGAAATTATTAGAAGGGAAAAAAGTCAACCCGCGCAGCAAACATATTGATGTGAAATATTTTAATATCAGGGACTCTAAAAGTTCTGGTAGCATAATATATGATTACTGTCCTGTTGATAATATGATTGCAGATATGTTTAGTAAATCGTTAGGAAACATGAAACTAAAGAAATTTAGAAAACTTAGCAGTCTAACTACTGCATATTAAACATATAATTCGATGTTATGTTATTGAGCATAGTATAGGAAAACTGAACTGCCATAAATTTGCCTAATATTCGCCGTTGATGGTTTTTCCTTTCTGAAGATAATCAATAAAAATAAATCCATGCGCATCCCACAAAAACAGACACCACGACCTTGCCTGCAAATGGAACTGTCTTCGCCCTCTTTGAGTATGATTCTTCTATTCCAGTCCACTGCTTTGTCTGTTCCTTTGTCTCAGGTGTGAAGTGGTGACTCATGTCTCATTCATGATTATAAATTGACGCAGAAATTCGGCTTTATTTAAATGGAACGTCGCTAAACACTCTACTAAAACATCTCTACGAAGCTGTTTTTACTCTACTTAAAGCAAGCGCGGCACCCATCTTGCGCACTGCTTTCTCATCTTCAAAGTTTCGGTGAATATACAATGTATAGCACACTTTTTGAAATGCCTATCATTTCAACCACCTCACGCACCTTCTGCCGACAACCATCCAACAACATTTTGTGAATTTTCTTAACCGTGTTTGGAGTGGACATCTCAATTGGTCGATCAGGCCTATAATTTCAACAAGCTTACGCAAATTCAGCCGGCAATCATTCAATACCATTTTATGGATTTTCTTCACTATGTTTGGGGTGGGCATCTCAATTGGTCGATCACTACGTTGTTCGTCTTGACAGCTAGTACGGCCTCGTTTAAACTCTGCTAAACAATATTTTACCGTCGCAAACGAAGTAGCAGACCACCCTAGAGTAGAAACTGATATTGGTTGGACTTAGAACTTTCACATGGAAATATTGAATTATATAACGGTGACCAATTGTTTCTATGTTTATAAATAAATACGTGGCGCTTTGAAACTGAAAACATATGTTTTATAAGGTTGCCATTTTTCACCATCCATACGTCAGGGCGATTAGTTTTGGAATCGCCCTCCTCGTATCAATTAAAGATATTAGTTTGATAACGTAATCTATTTTTCCATCAAATATTAATGTCCCTTCACAATTTCAGCACTCAAAAAATATTTTTCATTTATGAATTAAGTTTTATGTTAAAATCAAAGATGACGTCTTACAGCGGCGTGAACGTCAACGTCAACGCCAACAAAGACAGCAACACCAGTGTTTTATATTCTCAGTATAAATAATAAAAATGTACAACAAATTTTCTCGTACATTGTCAAGCCATTCTCCTCTAGTGCTTGGACCCTCGACCCAAAACCCCCAAATGGAACGGAAACGCTGTCGACTACAACGTTCTCTCATAATGTTTTCTCATCACATTTCTATTCAATTGACAAATCCCCTGCTGATATAAACAAAAATTGTTTTCTGTTAAATACAAAATGATAAATTATGTACAGAGAAAATATTTGGAAGTGAAGTTTTATGGCTATACTAGTATGTATGTATGAGTATGCATGTATGAGCCTATAAACATATACTCGTATATATATATGAGCGTGTGTTTGTGTGTACATCTGTGTACATTTACATTCATCAGGATCAGGAAAAATGAAAAGCTTTTAGCCCTGACATAGAAGGAAAGGGAAACACATATGTTTGCGACACTTTGGATTGGGTTTAAATATTTCGGATAAAACCGACAAGTACTCAAATGCTCACACAACAACGATTACGTTAATGATGCTTATGACGTTCAAGATGACGACAACGACGATAATGACGATTATCATCACAGGACAATGATGGTAATGAAAATTATAATCATCAATGATGTCGTCACACAGCAACACACTTACATAGAACATATCCTTTATAAACTTTTGCCCCAGACTGCTGCCGCCACCACCACTACCACTCTCCATCCGTAACTTCGCAATCTAAACAAATCACTCACCCTGGATTCAGGACCTATACAAAATTTATACGAATTGGTCACTGGGGTACAGCCACTACCCATACCTCCTTACACAGCCCACCAACCATAAGCCGCTTAAATATGTTCGTGCTTAGAAACGGTTGGAAATCTAGTTTGGATTTAGCGTGTACCACGAGTATTTTGTGTTACTGTTTCCATAATTAATGAAAAATGAGGTTTATTGATTTATTTGTACGAATAATGGATGTAATAATTTTCCAAAATGTAACTAAAGTGGTTTGGTACGAGTAATAGCATTTATTATACTCGAGAAATGAGGCTACCAGGGAGAGAGAAACTAAATGTCATTAAGTGGAATTCATTACGAAAACATAAAATATTAATACTATATTATATTATTATAAGAGTTATCCATTTCTCGGTTTCAAAAGTAAAGTTAAATAAAATACACATAAAGTTATGATTTCGATGAAACTTTCATTTCATTATAATACCTGGACCTTGCTATTATGTACGGCATATAAGGCCCTTTAAATGGCCGCCTCTGGATTGGTTGCAACAGTAGATCCTTTTAAGACAGTTTTCAGCCACTTTTTCGCACATTTCGGTCGGTAGTTTGGCAATAACTTGACAAATATTGGTTTTTAAATGATCCTACGTTTGGTCTTTGACGTAGACCCCACAAAAAAAGTCTTACAGCGTCAAATAGCGTGATCTTGGTGGCAAATTGATGTCGCCAAAACGTGAAATTACGCTTTCTGGAAACTTCTCATGCAGTAAAGCCAAAATCGGCTGTGTTGTGTGCCAATAAAAAATGTCGATTATCATACTGTCGTAGCGCTCTAAATTAAAATTCAGATGATCCGCCACACTTTCAATAACAGAAACGTAATTTTTGGCAGAAACGTAATTTTTGGCAGTGCTTACATTGAGATAATGCCATTTAAATGACCGCCTCTGGATTGGTTGCAGCACCGGATCCTTTTGAGGTAGTTTTCAGCCACTTTTTCGCACATTTCGGGCGGTAGCTCGACAAATATTGGTTTTCAAATGATCCAACGTTTGGAGATTATCCGCATAAACACGATCTTTGTCATAGCCCCACAAAAAAAGTCTAATGGCGTCAAATCACATGATCTTGGCGGCCAATTGCTGTCTCCAAAACGTGAAATTATGCTTTCTCATTCAGTAAAACCAAAATCGGTCATGTTGTGTGGCTCATGAAACTGTCTTGTTGAAACCACATGTCGTACAATTCATAATCTTCAATTGAAGGCCAAAAAAAATGTCGATTATCATACTGCCATAGCGCTCCGATATTTTCGGCAGTGCGTACATTGCGATAACGCCATTTAAATGACCGGCTCTGGATTGGTTGCAGCAGCGGATCCTTTTAAGGTAGTTTTCAGCCACTTTTTCGCACATTTCGGGCGGTAGCTCGGCGATAACTTAACAAATGTTGGTTTTCAAATGCTCCAACGTATGATGATTATCCACGTAAACACGGTCCTTGACGTAGCTGCACAAAAAAAGTCTAACGGCGTCAAATCGTGCGATCTTGGTGACCAATTGATATTGCCAAAACGTGAAATTACGCTTTCTGGAAACTTCTTATGCAATAAAGCCTAAATCCGCCGTGTTGTGAAACCGTCTTGTTAAAAAAAAGTCGGTTATCATACGGTCATAGCGCTCTAAAAATTCAAATGATCCGCCACACCTTCACTAAGAGAATCCATATTTTCGGCAATGCATACATTCCGATTATGCACAGGCCCGACCACATCTGTAGCACTTTCAGTCCCTTCAAATTTCTTTATAGTCTTGACAGTTCCTTGCACAGCAGGACGATTATGACGACCATAATCACTTCGTAATGCACGAAAAGTGTCCACGTTTAAAATACCCCATTTGCAGTAAGTTTTAACTATTTTTAAGCGTTCTTCGGTTGTTAAACGATTCCATATTCGTAAACGATAAACCTTTCACTAAATAAATAACACTTCAGATGACAGACATTCAATAGCTGACAGCATTGCCAGATCGGCAATTTTAAAAACCACTAAATGGATAACCTAAACGGCCATAGAATAATTCATCAAAACTAGCATGGGAATGAAATAGAAACTCATGAATTTAGACCAAAACTCAAATGCAATAATTGGTTTTAATATTCAACAAAATATCTTATACAAAATTACATAAATTATGTGAATTCTAAAAATAGAATAGTCAAGAAACGAAATGGAATTTCTTGGAGCATCTTAATAGTATATGTCCAACTTAAAAAAATAATTTATAGTTTAAAAATATCATACTAAAGAAAAATATCACAAAATTGCTAAAATAGTCAAAATTTATTGAACGGAAAGGAGTTTTTTGAAATATCACTAACTTGAAACTTTGTGATAACACACATTCAAATACATCCGAACTGATAGGGGACGAAGTGAATTTAGGTGAAACACAATTTAAAATATTTTTCTTAATTAAAAACCATAAATTTTCAAAAAAAAAAAAAACACTTAACGACTTACATAAAATTAAACGCAATAATTCTAAGCTAACTGAATGTGGGAAGCTCTGTCATATCTCATTCATGGAATGAAATGGAATTTTTGGTTTTTTGAAAATATATACTAAAGGAAAGTTAAGAATTGATTGTGATACTTCATAAAATGCATTCTGATCGACAATACAAATTTAAATCCAAGTCCACCCTCATATAAAACAGACCTCTTAATTGATGTTTTTTTGAAAATAACTGCTACAGAAAAGCCAAAAATCGATTTTGATACTTCATGAAATGCATTCTGATCAGTAATAAAAATTTAAATCCAGGTACAACCCTCTCATTGATGATTTAGTAGATATTTAAATAGACAGTTAACTAGTTATATAATTACGTAGAATGAAACCGACTAAGAACACACTAAATGATGAAAACAATTCAGTTAAATTCTACAACAAAACAAATTTGAATTTAATTAACCGAACTCAAAAACGAATTAAAACAATTCTATGTTTGTGTTTGATAGTTTACGAACTACAAGTTGTATTATAACTCATTTAAAATGCAGCAAACTTAACAAAGGAACGAAATAGAATTGGGAGAAACATCATAAAAACATATATCCCGCTTGGGAATCGTAGTATTCGTAAGTAATCAGTAACTGTCACCGAAATGATATTAAGCTCGAAAATTGTTTCAATTTATTTCAGTATCTGGAATGTAAATCAAAAAAATTGAAATTAAATCACTAAATTCCGAGAACCGATTTAAAATTGTATTGAATTTTGCTTCCTTTTTATAGATACAAAACGAAATTACGAACAATTTTGATATTATTTCTTACACTCGAAACGAAATTAGAAACAATTTTGCTTCTGATTCAGTTTATGAAATCTCTTGTTGGTATTTTAATTGAAAATTTTAAATTTAAAAAGAAAAAAATAAAAACCAAACAACATTTTTGAGAAGCTGAGAAAATTTTAAATAAATTATTTAAAGCATTTTCATGTTTCGCAGCCTGGCATCACGCGTTTTTCTCTGCCAGGAAACGAAAGTATAATTTGTTTCACTTGGAATTCAGATTAAGAAACGAAACTCCATAATACTTTATATTCGTTTCAGGTTCTCGAATCAAAATATCTGTTTCATCATGTTTCGATGGCATCAATATACGTTTCGTTGCAGTGATTTGTTCTTTCGAAAAAGAATCAAAAACAACATTTCTAACGTATTTTAAATAACTTCATAATATGAAAAACAAATCGAAACTGAACTTTCGTAAAGAGCCTTGTAAGTAATTGTCACAAAATTCATATTAAATTGACTAGGTAAAAAAAATTTTAAAAATTGTCAAATTAAACAGGAAATCGAATGAAAATTCAAGAAAATAATTAAATATGCATCATTTCATTTTAAAAGTTTACGAAAGGACGGCCTTATAATAACAACAATATAAATCTTACAAAACTAGATGGGGAACAAAATGGAATTTGGTGAAACATCATATAAGATGAATATCTTGTTTGAAAACTAAGAACACCCAGTCCACACATTGTCTAATAAAACATATCTTGAAGAAGAAATATACGTTCAGGAGAACAAACAATTTAAGTTTTATTCCTCGTCAGGAAAATTGTACTCAAAGGAATTTTGATAATGCTCAGAACAAAATAACCTCTCTTAAAACAGTGTGAAAGGGAACGAAATGAAATTTGTTAAAAAATTACTCTAAAATACTCTAAAATAAATAAATACAACATAAATCTAACAAAACTAGATAGGGAACGAAATGGAATCTTATGAAACATCATATAAGATGAATAACTTGTTTGAACTACATGTAGAATAAAACATATCCCAAAGGAGAAATATACGTTCAGGAGAGCAAACAATTTAAGATTTATTCGCCATCATGAAAATGTTACTCAAACGAATTTCGATAGTGTTCAAAACAAAATAACGTCTCCTAAAACAGTGTGAAAGGGAACGAAATTTGTTAAAAAAAATTACTCTAAAATTCTCTAATATAAATAAATACAATATAAATCTTACAAAACTAGATAGGGAACGAAATGGAATTTAATGGAACATCATAAAAGGTGAATAACTTGTCTGAATACTAAGAACTTCCAGGACTCCTATCCAATAAAACATTTCCCGAAGGAGAAATACGATATGTTCGGGAATACATACTCAAACGAATTTCGATAGTGCTCAGAACAAAATAACGTCTCTTCAAAAAGTGTCTAAAAATTTTGAAAGGGAACGAAATGGAATTTGTTAAAAATGTACTCTAAAATACTTTAAAATAAAAAAATACAGTATAAATCTTACAAAACTACATGGGGAACGAAATGGAATTTTATGGAACATCATATAAGATGAATAACTTGTTTTGAATATTAAGAACATTCAGGACTCCAATAAAACATATCTTGAAAGAGAAATACGATATTCGATAAACGAATTTCGATAGTGCTCAGAACAAAATAACGTCTCTTCAAAAAGTGTCTAAAAAATTTAAAATCAAATTTGATAAAAATTTATTAAATTTATTAAAACTAACACTAAAATACAGCAGAAGTGGAGTGCAGTCAAATCACTTAAGTATTAGCAAATAAATATTGCAAAATGTGTCCTATACAGGGTGACTAAAATAAAAATCGTTTCATATTGGTAGGAAAATGAACTGTAATTCGGCGGAACTTATAAAATATATAGAGCTCTAGTTTTCTCAATTTTGTAATTTATGTCTTGGATAGAAGAGTTAATGCCGTTCATTGGCATGTTAAACAATTTTGCTCATAATTTTTAAATTGGTACAATTAAGGTATTATTTGTGAGACAGCTTTTGCTAAATTTTGCTCATGCATCTGGTTTAAATTTTAAGATATTATTGAAGAATTTATGTATACAAAAAATTCTAAAATCTAATGAAAACACTCTAAGGAAATGTTCATTTAAAACCTATCAAGCGGTTCCATTGTACTATGGTGAACATAGTATATAATTACTATAGTGTCTCTTGGCCAGCTTCAGTTCAGGATTCAGGATTTCGTTTTCAAGCTATTTGGGTCTATAATCTATATTCTATAATTTTTGTAATTAATACTTTATTTTACTACAATTTCACCAAACGTTTACCTTTTTCTTACCTACAATTTGACTTCACTAACAAATGTTTTCGTTTTGAGATATTAAGCGTTTTTCAAAAAATCGCTATTATGGGAATCTGTTATAACTTTTGAAATATACGGAATTTCCAAATCACACTTAGACGACAATATAAGTGTTAAGGACGTAAACAATGATAACAAAAAATGTGTTCCTGCTAATATCAACAATGATAACAAAAAATGTGTTCCTGCTAATATCAATAACTAAACATATCAAGTAAAAAATCAAAAATCGGTATTTTGAAAAATTTTTATAACATATAAACTACACCAAATTTTGGAGTGAAAATTAAACGTAAATATGCATTAGGATAAATACAATAATACTAACAAATAAACTCGACTTTGTCCTAACTCCACTTGTGTCGTTTTTCCTTGTGACCACAGATATATGGTATCCTTCTATATATAAATACATTATAAAAGATATGAGTAATTGCCATAAAGATTTCTACAGCATATATGAATTCCGCATTCATACCAAAAAAAAAAAACATTTATCAATATACAACACGTAAAGCTTATCAAAATCATGTCGACAGCCATCTCGGCCACGAATGTGCAGTTCATCTGGCCATTTATCCTGTCATGGACAAATGCCAAAAAACGATAAACGATTTATTTAAAAATCCATCATAAATGTTTAACGGAAAGGACGATAATCCGAGGCCGTGATGCCACCACATCCTCGACATATGACAACGTGACCAATTTTGCTTTCGACGGAAACTCATCAATATTCCTAATGTTTGGTGAATTTGGAGTAAACAACAAAAAAAATCGACGAAAACGGGTTTTTGTTAGAAATGTTCAAACAACCGCTTCCCCAAAGGGATTTTTTGTTTTTTACATATTCCTATACGTACATATGAAAACTCAAACTAAACTTAATTATATATATGCTTTGAATTCTAGACGTGAATTCTCAATGGCATGAATGTAACGTAATAAAATAAGATAACATCAATGAAAAACAAGCAAATCAAAATTTTTAATACTTTGCTGATCTCTAAGGTGTAACAATAAATTTATGTTTCATTTTCTGTACATTTATAGATATTTTAAAGCATGTTTTCTTATCCTTTATCTTATTACTCTAGTTGTTATCTTTATATAATGCCTAAAAATATGCATTTCTTTGTCTCGAGCAGAGACACCTTAAGCTATGTTCTAATTTTTCAGTTTGCTTTCAAGCCTTAAAGTAGGCTACACCATTACAGTTTTGTTTAACACATTTCTTACGCAAATCACTTCAACATTTCGATATTCATCACAAGAAATTCTCATGTGAATTGAGTGCGAAACAAATTCTCATATATGTTTTTTTGTTTTCTTTCTTTCAATCACCTTCTTTTTTTTAAATTTCTTTTTTTCCTTTTGTATTAACTTAATTAATTCATTTTGGTTTCTTTTCCAAATATTTATGCACATTTTTCTCTCAATTTGTTTTCTTATAAATCATAGCTCACCTAACATTACTTTGAAAAAAGAAAAAAAAAATTAAAAACATTTAAACAAAATTATCTATAAATTTTATATGTTATACAAAATAAAAACCAAAAAAAAAGAAAAAAGAACAAAATTATATAAAGTTATGTATAAAAGCAAAAACTCTTACTAATTATCATAAATTAAAAGAAAACAAAAAACAAAACCCAAACAAACATCTCTCCCTTTTGTATAGTAAATTTACCATTTATTTTTGTAAACTTCCTCTCTATTTCCCTATAAATTTTGCTATTGCCCCTAAAAGTATGCTAACATTTGAACTTTTTCTTATGCTTCCCTTTGAAAATAATACAAAACCCCAACCTCAACACTTTTAGCAGACCCAAGAAATCGAAGATGAACCAGAGCCATTGAGCATGGCTTGGCCCGATACTGCCCGTAAACGTTTAACTTATATTTTGGTAGCACCTCTTTTGATACCCATGTGGCTGACGTTGCCCGATACGCGCACACCCAAAGGTAAAAAACTCTTTCCGATAACATTCATCGGTTCGATACTGTGGATAGCAGCCTTCTCATACCTGATGGTATGGTGGGCCAATGTTGCTGGCGATACGGCTGGTATACCGCCAGAGGTAAGTCTGAGAATTAAGAATAGGACAGTACTGACATTGTCTAACTGCTACATAATCTTGGTCATGGTGATGGTGATTATTCGTTTTATGTCGTTTTCGTTGTTTGTTTAGGTTATGGGTCTAACGTTCTTGGCCGCTGGTACATCTATACCGGATCTGATAACTTCGGTAATTGTAGCACGCAAAGGCTTTGGCGATATGGCTGTTTCCAGTTCTGTGGGTAGTAATATATTCGATGTAACTGTTGGGTAAGTCTCTAAGAATGATGAAAAATATTTCTAAAATTTCGAAAATATATTTCTAGATATGAATAAATACATAAAATGGATACATATCTAAATTCATAATGGTCAAAATCGGTCATTGTTATCATTTTGTAGAATGCTGAAAATTTTCATTAGGAAACATTAAAATGCGTATATCTCCTGAACTAAAAGGGAGAGGAACTTTAATTTTTGATTAGAAGTCAGAGATCGTCAAAATGTATTATGGAAACCTAAAATACGTTTATAAATTTAAACAAAACTTCTGACTATAATCAACATTTTAGACCCCATAAAATTTAATACTTGTTTATCTCCTAAACTGATTATGAAATCATAAAATTTATGCTTAATAGTAAACTTACCGCACAAACCAAAAACCCTTAATTTGCAATTTGTTATTTGGAAAACGAGACCTTCGAATAAATTTTCGAACTTTAATTGAAAAATTTTAGTTAATATATTATCAAACTACGCCACCATTCTCGAAAAAGGTCCTTAGTTTAAAGCCGAAAATCTTTGAAATTAGTTTGAAAACAATTCAACTACGTTTATCTCTTGAACTAAGCAGGTTAAGTTAGGTTAGGTCAGTGTGGCAGTCTGAATAGACAAACTCACTTAGACCGTATAACCCATTGTGATGTCACGCAAACTAGAGATAAGGATGTCCCTAGTTTCCCCTGTTGAACCATCCTGAGCGCCTCAAGAAGCTCTTAAGACGGATAATATCTATATCGTCCATAGAAAAGCCCACAGTGGTCTATATCAAACTTAAACACAGATTTTCAATTATCATTTCCTTCACTTTATTCATAATTTCAGTTGACAACGTTGATAACCGATCAGATCGAGGCAAATCTTCTAACAAATCCCGACTGCTTTTGAAAGAATTGCACCACTGTACCACTTAAATGCACGTATTTTTAATAAAATCGTAAGCATTCTGTAACAGTGATTCGATTCCAGTGATTCGATTCCAGTGATTCGACACACGAAATTCCATTGGGAATACAAAATTTGAGACAATATCTTGATTCGATATTATTATCCGTTGCATAAATCGCTATACAAACAAGAGATCATCTCACAAAATCGGGCATTGTAAACGAAATAAACGACAGACAGCGTTTAAATTTCGCGTCCATATAGAAAACAGTTGTGTCAACTAAGTGACGCAAAGTATTTTAACAATCTTTTAAAGCTGGCCTTTTAGATCATCTATTTTCGATACTTTTTTGATGAACGTATATCTCTTGGCCGTAGGTCGAAAATATACAAAAGTAAATTGATCAAATTTGAGCGAAAAACTTCCCTATTAATCAAAAGGTATTCAGATGCGACTGACCGTGGCGCGATGGTTAGTACACGCAACTATCGTTCGCATGATTCCGGGTTCAATTTCGCATACAGCCACCTATCATAATTTAAGCGGCGGTCACCTCGATGTGTCTGGTGAAAAATTATGTTTAATGTAGGTCCCGTTAAGAGAGTCTAAAGATAGAATGGGTATAAGCCCTCTAAATGTGGGAAGGTCTCCCATATCTCATTCATGAAAGGCATGGGAATTTTTTTTTATTCAGATGCATTTATATCTATTTTCTATGCACTTTATGCTCTGATGTTCGTTTCTGAAAAGTGGGTTATCCATTGCAATAGTTCCAAAAGCAAAAATATAAATTTTTTGTAAATCACAGGGTGGAAGTAACTTAGTTGACATTATTCTGACTTAATAACTCATTTAAGGATCGATCAATAATTACGGTCTCCCATTTATTTTAAATGTTACCACTTGCTTGGAAAAATTAAACTTTTTCGCTTGCTATTTTCCCAAAGATTACGAAAATTAATTTCTATATCCTTTTTCTTCGATGGTGACAGGAACAGACATCCTTATCTATTATACGCCGCCCCTAGAAAATAATTCCTAGCACTTCGAATTGCTGCGCTTCTCCTCCAATTCGTCACACCAAGTTTCGATAGTATTTCAAAAGCCTGGTCCTTCCAACGGAGTTTTTGTCGCCCTTTTCTGCGTTGAATTTGTTGTCGAAAACTTTCCGTGCCGAAGCATTTGGTTCCATCCGCACAACATAACCCAGCCAACGAAATCGCTTTATATTAATGCGTTTGACCACGCCGATGTCGCTAATGGTTCGTGCGACGCCGATACTCTCCGTTAATGGTGATGGATCCATATATTCTCCGGAGTATTTTCCCTTCGAAAACTGACAGTACGGATTCATCCGCTTGCGTCATAACCCAGGATTCTGCGCCATACAACAAGACAGATAGAACCAACGTCTGATACAGTTGGATTTTGGTTTGTCGAGAGAGAGCTTTATTATTGAATCGCTTGCTTAGCCCACAGTAACATCTGCTAGCAAGCCGTACTCTCCTCTATATTTCCATGCTGACATCATTCATTTTGTTTACAGCGGAACCGAGTTAGATGAATTCTTCCACCACTGCAAAATTATAGTTGTCAACGTTCACACAGCGTTCCAAACGAGCAGACTCTTTGTTCGTTGAAACCAATAACTTGCGTTTGTCCTCGTTTACCATCAGACCCATTTTCGCTGCTTCCTTCTCGATGCTTGAGAAGGCTGCAGTAACATCTCGCAGTTTTCTGCCAACAATGTCTATGTTATCTGCATATGCGAGTAACATATGGCTTTTATTACAGATGGTACCAGTTGTGTTAACTGCAGCTTTTCTCATAATTATCTCCAACAGTATGTTGAAGAGGTCGCACGATAGACTATCGCCTAAATCCTCGTTTGGTGTAAAAAGGCTCGCTAAGATCTTTGCCTATCTTTACTGAAGATTTGGTGTCAGTCAGCGTTATCCTACAAAGACGTGTAAGCTTCGTAGAAATTCCAAAGTCGGACATGGAGCCTTGTTTTTTTACGAAAACGGAAATAAATAGATTTTGTTCGTAATATTCAGGTTTTTATATGAAAATGGAAAAAAGCCATTGGTTTTATATTCCTTTCTTAACAAGAAAATACGACACATTAATATTAATACCAGGACAACAATTATAAATTCCTTTTTTATTTCGAAGGAACATCTCTTCTCAGAAATCACCAACAACATGTAATAAATTAATAAAATGCTTTTGAAATTTGAACGAAAAGAGTTTTCACATCATTACAAATTTGCAAGTAATAAAATAATAAAACGAAAAGACTTCTGGCATCATTACAAATTTGTGGCGATTACCTCATCATTTCTCACCTCATCATTACCGCTCATTCCTCAATAACAAAAATTTTTTGTGATGAAATTTATCAGCGATATTTTAAATTGCAAAAAAACCGCAACACTTTCAAAAACACACCTTCTCGGTTTTCCATTCGAAATTATAGTTCAATGAAACTTACTATCAGGCATAGGCCAATATAGTTGAACTATTTCCTTCATATGTTTGCAATCTCACAACACTGCATACTTATGATAGCCCTTTACAGTTACACGATAATAGCCTATATTTAGGCTGCATTAAATACATTAGCAAAACATTTGCCATATACAGTTTCCTATTAATAAAAATTTATGTAAACCACAAAAATATCAATTTTAGTCTAGCGGAAATAATAGTATACTTACTACTTCCACTTGAAATCATTTAAAGGACATTAAAATTCCATTAACATTCAAAGGGAACTGCGGGCAGGTTAGTGGGTGAAGGAGTGGCAGCAAACAAACATTTACATACATCGACAAGCAAGTGCCCGCAAACGAAACCACGCAGATTTTTTTTTTTTTTTTTTTTGTTTTGCTAACCCTGCTGTAAGTAATGGATGCAGGTAATTTATTTACTATATCTGACTCTGTGAAAGTTCATTAGAAGGGGCCAACAAACAAGTTTAAAATTGTTTGCCAAATTTGTTGTTGTTTGACCCCTGAAATGAGAAGCCTAATATCGTAAATTCTATTTATTCTGCCTTCACTTTTTGTCCTTATGGCTCAGCCATCTGGTGGCTGAAACAAAATTACATAAATAAATCACTTGATTGCTGTGTGTCATGTTTAATGTTAAAATCATTTAAATTACAAAACAATACACGTAATGCAAAATAAGTTCATGTTAGTTTATACGTTGTATGTGTGTGTGTGTGTGCCTGTTTGTGCGTGTGTGCCTGTTTGAATGAGTGCATTAATTGAATACAATACGTGTTAAATATTGTTTTTTTACACATCCTTCGTTCACATGACCACAGCGAAGAAGAAAAAAACATAAATATTCAATTTATTTTTTCCTACACGCCAGTCTGACCGTTCACGGTCAGACGGACAGCCGTACCGATGTGCGGACGCAATCACAGCCCAAACATTGCGTAAAGGATAAAAAGGATATGGATAATTAAATGCTTACTCACTCTTCCTGCCGCCGTTACAAGGACTTTTTCTCTGAAATTGTTCAATTCGTGGGCAAATTTTTGAAGTTGATACTGATGAAGGTTTAAAATACTGCATATACAAAATTTTAATGGCATAATGAGATTATTTTAATTAAATTTCTTAAAATTTTATGAATATAATTTTGTACAAGCGATGGGATAGCAAAATCAATGTTAATGCGTAGGTATTAAAGGACTAAAGAAGTAAACTTGCGTTCTAATGTTGCTATAAATCTTCGAAAGTCTTTCAGCTATTAGCCTACTTTTGGGCGTTGCTTGCTTAGCCTTATCAAAGTCTCAAGGATTCGAAGTAATACCATTGCATGTAAACGCTTTTGATTGTACATAAAACTCATGAATTATAGGATTTTTTTTTTATCGTAGAGACTTGGTATTGTATTTAAGTTACCAATAAAAAATTCGAACTTAATTTTAAATTTACTCACTTTTACTGCAGATTTCACAAAGATTTTTTCTCTGAATTTGTTTAATTCATGGGAAAATTTTTAAAGTTGAAGCCGATAAAGGTTTGAAACTTTGCATATGAAAAAAAAAATTTAATGGCATAATGAAATTATTTTAATGACATTTCATACAAACTTTTAAGAATATAATTTTATGCGAACGATAGGTTAACGCATCGAATTTGTCAATTTAAAGGAATTCATAGATTTCCCGACAGAAATAAAATATCAAATAAACTAATGCGTTCTAATATTGAAGTAAGTCTTTAAATTGCTCAATTAATGAGCAAATTTTTGGATTTGAAGCTGATGAAGGTTTGAAACCTTCGATATGCATTATTTTAATAACATAACGAGATTATTTTTATTAAATTTCTTAAGGGGTCCCGGTAGTAGAGCTCGAAAATTTAGGGTATTTTCAGGATTTTTTTACAATAAAAAGAATGAAAAACTATATTTAGATTTTTTAGGCTTTTTATTTAATTTCTTTTACATACAAAAATGAAAAAACAAGATTTAAATATTTTTTTAATAATTTTAAAAATGGTGCTGCAGTTGACCCTCCCGGAAAATTGACCCGGGACGGTGTTGTCCATTTTGGCTTTTCTATTTATCTGAAACACAAAAACCAAAAAAATTATTAATCAGACTGTAGCTATGTGCCGTACTAGAACAAAAAAAATTGACAAAGTGACGCGGTTTTGAATTTGCCACTCTAAAAATCGGGGTTTTTTTCAGTTTGTTAATCAAAAAAATACGAAATAATTGAAATAATAATATGATTCTAGTACGGGCGATAGCCATTGATGTTGTGAACAACATATTACAATTTCAGACGATTCGGCAGAATAGTTTTTTTTTTTTTTTGACAGCACCAGACCGAAAAAAGTAGTTTTGACATAATTAAGTTTAAAGTTTTAAGAATGGATATTTTCAAAAATTTCAGGAATTTTTAATACTTACAGTTAATCAGCGATTCCAGCAGCATACAGAACTTCTTCTGTTTCTTCTAATGATTCTTCATGCCTCTGATTTTTTCGAGCTGTTTGAGCTTCTTTTTAGTCATCAGTACTTTGATGGTTGGCTGCTTATACTCGACGCACGTCGCGATATCGTGCGAGTTGCTCCGCTGGTGGTCTGGTGGTGATACCCATGACCTACATAATTTTCAAAACAGCGGCGAATCCTTCGTTGAATGTGCAGGTAGAAATATAAGTGGCAATATCAATTATTTTTTTGGCCAGCAAACTGATGTTGTTTTGGTGCTAGCTGCCAGACACAAGAATTGAAATTCTCATTATTGTTCTGGTTATTACTACCAGTACACCTTTCCAATAAATCATCTGCTGTTAATTCTTCGTAGATGAGTTTCAATATTTCTTGTGTGTCATCTTCTAGAGCAGGTGGATGCTCATAGATAACTAAAGTACCTGCAGCTTCACTCTGGCGTCATTTGCACCACGATTCTGGACCTGGAGAACAGTGCGAGTGTTGAGGATTGTCATCTGACTCTACCTGCTAAACCGGATGTAGAATCGAAAACACAAGGAATATCCTTCAAAAAATTTGACAGTATATCGTTATATTCTATATACATTGTTTTATAGTATATTCTTAAAAGTCTATACTTTCGAAATATCAAAGGAAAATCGATTTTTTAAAAATTCTAGACCACCGGAACTCCTTAATCTTCTATGAATAGAATTTTATGTGAGTGATGAGGTAAGAAAGCTAAAGTTAATGTGAATGAATTGAAGGATTAAAGAAGTGCATTTGCGTTCTAATGCTGCAATACATCTCCAAAGTAAACTCTTACTCTAATGTTGCGGTAAACCTTATAAAGCTACTCCTTTCTTAGTCTATTTTTGGGTGCTACTTATATTTAACATAGTCAGAAGTTTTCGAATTTAAATCAAATAAAGTGTTGAATTATTTATGTGGAATGGAAACAGACTAAATCTTATTATGTTATTGAAAACGCTCATCTTCTGAAAATTCACTTTCTTCTAAGCATTTTCACAAACAAATAATCTTACTTTTAAGATAAATTTAGAATTTGCTAGCATTTGCTCAACGAAATTTTGAAAACAGTCTTATCCAAAACTGATTTTGAGCAAATCCGTATAACATATTCGTTCTGGATACACTAGTACCGGCGCTAATATACATGCAAATATCTCTCCTTTCCCCATCAAGGGACGTAACAAAAAGTTCTTCCTCTTCTTAGGTAGCGACTGGAATGAACATATCTTATCTGTGGGTGATTTTTTAATCGTAGTTTTTTTCCTTTAATCAAATAAAACACTAAAATTTGCATCATATATTAAAATTGTTTATTGGAATCGATAAATTTGTCTTTGCCATTTAATTTTTAAATATAATTACATGTAAATGTTGTCCGCGGCTCCGTCTCAAATTGTCCATTCGGAAGATCCAATTTTTTGTCACTTTTTCGAGCATTTCGGCCTGTATTCCGCGAATAACGCGTGTTATGTTATCCTGTAAGGCTTCAATAGTGTTCGGCTTGTCTACATAAACTAACGACTTGACATAACCCCACAAGAAATAATCAAGAGGTGTTAAATCGCAAGATCTTGGGGCCAAATCACAGGGCCAAATCGAGAGATAAGCTGCTCACCAAATTTATCCCTCAACACATCCATTGTTTTACGAGCAGTATGGTATGTTGAACCGTTCTGATGAAACCACATGCCAACCAAGTTCAGCTCAGCCAATTGAGGCAAAAAAAAAATTCCTTGAGTAACACATCCCCAATCGCTGAGAGTGGCGACGAATTGACATTTTATGATCGTCATTAACACTGGTCGCTACGGCTGCAATATTTTCTTCGGTACGCACTCTACGCATGCGAGTCGATGGTTTTATGTCCAACAAAGTAAATTTGGTGATAACAGCACGAATTGTTGATTCAGCAGGTCGATTACGACGACCATAAAATGGTCGTATCAAACGATGCACATTTGTCACAGAGCACGAATTTTGATAATAAATTTCAACGATTTGCAATCGTTGCTCGTTTTTCAGTCTTTCCATGATGACATAGGCAGAGTATACTGTACACTTTTCACTTTGACAGGTGACGTTTGGACGCCATTACCAACCAGAGCTGACAAACTTAAATCTTACAAAATCACACCATATATATGCAAATATCTTTGCTTTCCCCCTCAAGGGACGTAACAAAAAGTTCTTCTTCTTCTTAGGTAGTGACTGGAATAGTCATATCTTATCTATTGTACGCCGCCCGTAGAAAATAATTCCAAACGCTTCAATCTTCTGCGCTTCTCCTCCAATTCGTCACACCAAGTTTCGATAGTATTTCAAATGGGGAAAGCTCTCTGATTGTTATTCACTTGAGAGTAACCAGATCCCTCTACAGAATTTCCCCAGCAGCTCACGACTTCCGACCTTCGAGCAATTATTCCCCTGGTGATGCCATCAGACATCCGTTTGATGATAGCTAAAGTGAGAAGGCTATTATCACGTTGAGAAACCGTAATGGCAAGCTAACACCAAAGCGTCTTGGGCCAGTAGGTAACTTCTGTTACTGAAACTCAACCCACCAACCTAGTGGTCGTTGGCAGCCCCAACACTTGGATCAGATGCAGTGGCCTGATAAGCCGCTCATCTTAAATAAATTTTATCATGAAAACACCAAAGAAAATAACAAAATGTTGTGTTTTCCTATTTTCTCATGAATGTTTGAGGTATGCATACAACAATTATTATGAAATCCATATCACAATAAATTCAACTTCAATTACGATTGATGTATACTAAATCTTATATAGTATTGAGAACGCTCACCTCCTAAAAGTATAGTTTCTTTTATGGCGTTTACAGAACAGAATCATACTTTCAGTATGCATTTATTAACATTCATTAACACTTACATTAAAAGCACATTTTTAAGGTTCGAAAAATTTGGAAAATTGTTTAATCCAAAACAAATTCTAGTTTGACATCTATATAGGATGTTTTTTTTTTTTTTTGATGTTGCAAACAACAGCGCCAATGTAAATGATAATATCTCACCTATTCCTTTCAGAGAATATAATAAAAATGTTGTTTTCCTTATTTTTCTCTTAAAGGCTTAAGATATACATGCTTAGCATACGTAGTGAATAGAAAATCCATTTATTTATCTTAAAGTTAATTAACTTTTAGCTGCCGTTGATATTGACTTATTTGTGGTATTAAAAACTCCCACCACACCCTGAAAGTATCCTTTCTTTCAAGCAATTTTAGGGAAAAGTAATCATACTTTAAGGATGCATTTATTAACATTTTGTGGAGTATATTTTAAGACTTTGGAATTATTCCATCAAATATTCAAACCTCCCAGCACCCTTCCAGCATAATCAGACGAGTTGGAGATGGAATTGCAGCTACCTTGAAATTCATATTGCTGTCACTCCTACAAATGAGACAACATCTTTTCACATTTTAATTAAATATGGCATTTCCAATGAAGGCAAGACAAAACTACCACCAGCACCACCACCACCAATACCACTACAATGACAAACACGATGACGACGAATAAGTACAATAAAATATTCTTTATGCCACAAAACTTCACCTTTAACCTTTTTTCGAGCATTCGAAACTTTAGCCCCAAGAAGAACACAAGAAAACGCTTATCTCAATAATTCGATTAACATACTCGTACAACAGGGCAAGTTCTTCCACATATTTGAATGTGGAACAAGTTGGGTGATAGGGGCGGGGCTAACGATTGAATCCTTGATATCCTTACAATACCTAAACGAAATGTTTGTGGGTGAGTGCAAGCGGCTGAATGTTCATGGCTATGTCTGTTCACGTTGCTTTATCTATGAAGGCATAAAGGTAGCTACGGTATGACATTTGGAATTCCATCCAACCTTTTATAATGGCACTTTTTCTTGCGTTGTTCTATTACAAAGTTAAACATGATGGATAAAAGAACTTCTGTGTTCACTTTCAGCTTAGCTCAGTTCAATTCAACTCAGTTCCAAGGAAAAACATCTGTGTGGTTTTTGCATACTTTCATCGAAAAAGTTTCAGTGTCCTTTTCTTTTTCTCAGTCTCAGTCTCAGTTTTTTTTTTATCCTTTGCTACATTGCTCTCCCTTCCATTTATCTTCTTTAAAATAAACTTTACGAAATTGTACAACAGCGTTTGGATGATTTCCTTAATAAAAAACTATGTTTAATTTAAATCTAAAGTTTCTTCGGCTTCTTAAGTTTTAAATGATGATATGACGAGATTTTGTTCTTTTTCTCCACCATTTGAGGCGAAAAGGATACGTCAAACTTTGCCCATCGTAAAAGGCAAGATGACCAGGTGTTGAAAATAGGAAATAGAGTAAAGTAGCGCTCAAATAATGCTTCCAAAAATGTGTATCTAAAAGTTTGAGTTCTACCCAAATAAAAAGTATTCTGTTAAGGAACAAATGATAATTTGCTGTGATGAACAGATTAAGCATCAGATAGATTTAAAATGCAGGGTAATTTAGTATTGTAATTTTGGTGGAAAGAGGACTAAACTATTTTGGACTAAATCATATCATTGACACAAAAAATTCAGAAATACCTCTATAAATGAGTCATGTTCAGCAGTTAGTTTCATTCTGCAAAATAACGAAGAAGACAGCTAAAAAAATCTTGAAATGAAATTTTGAATACAAATAAAGTTTACAGCGATTATATTTTCATTACTGTGAAGTCATAAATTAAAAGTTTTTTCCAAAGCTTAAAATATCTTCTTTTTTGACACAGATTTCAGATCGGGTTTTGAATAATTCAGTTATTTGATTATAGGATCTTTATATTGGAAACAATTCCTAAAACCCACCAACACCATCTATTGTAAATTACTGGTTATGGAACAACTTATACTATCTAAAAAGTACCTTTTTCCAGTATAACGATTGAGGAATTGGAAGTAAAAATTTTGCGCATCACTCGAAATATCGAACGCGTCAGGGAAAACTGAAGCCTATGAATTTAGTTTAAAGCATGTCAATCCGTGTATCTGATGGAAGCACAATAAAAGACGCAGCGCACAAAAATGTCTTATATTCTTTCGCAGGTTAAATTCGAAATTAGTAAAAATCCCTAGCTTAGTAGGTAAAAACTTTCCCATACAAGGGCTCTATTTATCTCTATGAAAATATGACTTTTTCAGAATAGCTTTCAGCAATTTTAGCATTTGTTCGTTGATTGAAAACAGAAATAAAAAACAATCTTTAAAAATTACTGAAAAGAAGCTTCAAATTCGCGACGAAGTTTTAGTATAAAGTTTTTGAAAAGAAAAAAGATGGGAATTCAGGTGCCAATTCTTTATACATTTTGAATATTCCGTAATATCCACTATTCCATAATGTCCCATTCAAATAACTGAATTTCTCCAACTAAACCCATCTGTTATCACAAAGCCACAGGACAAACAATTTGAGATCAAAGAGTAATTTTCTATATATTTCGAATGTATTTTCTCACTACAAAGTATAATAACAAAGATTATCCGATAAAATTGTTTTTTATTTTGTATTTTTTTGTTTTTAAATCCGAAAAAGTACTTAGAATTGAGTCACCAAACGGATAAGGGCATTTTTCTGTAAACGGTCCGCACATTCAACGTGAGTATGCTTTGATCATGATTAATAAAGTTTGCGAAAATCGTCAACTTTTTGTGGTTTCGTTTCTTTCTTTCTCTTTGTGTTAAATCGCACAATGTTGACCAATTTGGTGTGATTGTCGTGGGTTGGCTTGAGAAGCAACTTTGATGTTAAGGTTGAAGGCTCCCTATAAACTTTTTGAAGGTCGTCAATTTTCTCTGGTTTCTTTCCTTTCTTTCTCATTGTGTTACCATTCTCAATAGACAACTAAGAGCAAGTTGCTAATTCACACAACAGGACCTTCGTCGCTCACATTAGCCGCTGCCCGTTTGATAAATCGCACAATGTTGACCAATTTGGTATGAAAGTAGTGAGTGGGCTTGAGAAGCAACTTTGATGTTAAAGTTGAAGGCTCCCTATAAACTTTTTGAAGGTCGTCAACTTTCTGTGGTTTATTTTCTTCCTTTCGCTTTGTGTTTCCATTCCCAATATATAACCAAGAACGCACCGCAAGTCCAGACAACGGGGCTTTCATCGCTCACATTAGCCGCTGTCCGTTGGATATATCGCACAATGTTGACCAATTTGGTGTGAAAGTCGTGGGTCGGCTTGAGAAGCAGCTTTGATGTTAAAGTTGAAGGTTCTCTATAAACTTTTCGAAAATCATCAACTTTCTGTGCTTTCGTTTCTTTCTTTCCATTTGTGTTTCCATTCTCAAAATACAACTGAGCACGAGTTGCTAGTCTAGACAACAGAGCCTTCGTCGCTCACATTAGCCGCTGGCCGTTGGATAAACCGCACAATGTTGACCAATTTCGTGTGAAAGTCGTGAATCGGCTTGAGAATCAACTTTGATGTTAAAGTTGAAGGCTTCCTATAAACCTTTTGCAAGTCGTCAACTTTTTGTGGTTTCGTTTCTTTCTTTCTCTTTGTGTTTCCATTTTCAATATATAACTGAGAACGAGTTGCTAGCCCAGACAACAGGGCCTTCGTCGCTCACATTAGCCGCTGGCCGTTGGATAAACCACAAAATCTTGACCAATTTGCTATGAATGTGGGTCGGCTTGAGAAGCAACTTTGATGTTAAAGTTGAAGGGTCCCTATAAAACGTTCGAAGGTTGTCAACTTTCTGCGGTTTCTTTTCTTTCTTTCTCTTTGTGTTTCCATTCTCAATATATAACTGAGAACGAGTTACTAGCCCAGACAACAGGGCTTTCATCGTTTACGTTTGTTGAATCACGGAGCTGTCGTGAAAGTCGTGAGTTGGCATAAGAAGCAACTTTAATATTTGATTAGTTAATGTTAAATTGTTTCAGGTAGAAGGAATTCAGTTTAGATTTTAGGTGTTTGATTACCAAGTGTACTTGTACGACCGCTACGAAATTCGACAAACTGCTTTTGTGGTCAGTAGATTTGAAGTTGTGGAGTCCTCATACTTTTTTATACCTTCGCCCAAAGGAAACAACATATATATCATTTGATATGACAAAACTGTAACATCAAAACGGTAGTGTTGAAATTAACAAGTATCTTCTCACCAGATTCATTTCATAACTTTTTAAGACGATTAAGCGATGTCCGTTTGTTAGGCCTTCTTGCTAGCTGGGGGCTGTCCGGCTGGCTGTTCATAAAAATTGACCCAATATTTTACCAAATCGTAGCCGGTGATATCTCCCATAAAAATTAACTGAATTTCCGAAATTCAATTTCCTCTACTACATTCTGATAGTAGTCAGTACAATATTTTACCACAACAATTAAAATCACTAGAAACACTTTCATTATTTAAATCGTCAATGAAAGGGTATTCATTGCAAAATGTCGAAGATCTTCTGGTGTGAAATTTGAGCTAATATTGAAGTACATACCAAGAAATTAAATTTTTCATAAATGTGTTTGTATTTTGTATTAAAACTAGGGTTATTATACAAACAATTTTGATATAAGTATTTTGCAAACTAGCCTCTACGAGGCGTTTTCAAAAAATAAGGTGAATTTTAATTTTTCTCAAAAAACATTTATTTATTCATCAATTTGTATTTTATCTCCTCAATCGTTGCAAAACGTCGTCCTTTCATGGATTTGTTCAATCTTGGGAACTGGAAAAAGTCGCAGGGGGCCAAATCTGATAAATACGGTGGCTGAGGTATGATAACGGTGTTGTTTTTTGCTAAAAATCTCTCACAAGCAAAGATGAGTGAGCAGGTGCATTATCATGATGCAAAAGCCATGAATTTTTTTCCACAATTCCGGGCGTTTTTTTCGTATTGCTTCACGAAAACGGCGCATAACTTCAAGGTAATACTCCTTATTTGTAGTACGACCTTGTGGTAAGAACTCCCGATGCACTACGCCATGGTAATCGTGAGCAAAACCTTGGCATTAGATCGAACTTGGCGTGCTTTTTTTGTCTTGGCTCTTCTAGACTTTTCCATTGGGGCGATTGGGCTTTGGTTTCGATGTCATAACCATATACCCGTGATTCGTCACCAGTTATGACCCTTTTAAGCAAATATGGATCATCGTTGACGTCATTCAACAAATCCTGAGCGATTCTCATGCGACGTTGCTTTTGGTCAAAATTCAGCAATTTTGGAACGAACTTCACTGCCACACGCTTCATGCCCAAAATTTCCAAAAAAAAATTGCATGCCGATATGCCGACATCCTCAGCAACTTCTTTAGATGTGATTCAAAGATTCTCCATAACAATTTTCTTCACTTTCTCAATAGAGCGAGCGTCATCAGTTACATCTTACCTTCTGTGAAAAGCTTGTACCACTTGTACACATTTTTTTGACTCAGAATACTCTCACCGTATGCCACTGTCAAAATTTTAAGTGCTTTTGAGCACTTAATTCAATTTTTTTTACACAAAATTTGATGCAACTTCTTTGATCCACTTTTTTCGATAGCAGAAAATCGCCGAACATGCAATACATTTGTCTTATTTATGCCTCTCACAAACAAACTAAACATGCTATATGGATAAACCGTCAACATGAGATGAGTGTACCAACATAAAAAAAAAATATTAATCGAAAGTTGAGTGTACGTAGCCTGCGAAATTTGAAAATTCACCTTTTTTTGGACACACCTCGTATAATGCCATGCGAAGCTGAGGCGTAATTTGTATGAAGTTTGTTTGATAAAATAAATTAAAAAAAAAAAAATATTCGTATCTTGCATTCAATTTCGCTACATTCAGTATAATTGAATTCAGCCATTTAGTACTGCGGATGGAAAAGAATTGCACTGCCACGCCCCTTACCAAAATGGAATGGATACAGTTTCCAAAAGGAGAGCTTTGGAAGGTTACAATTTTGCTTCTTTTATTGTGCTGTAACTCAGAGCATTTTTTGCACCAACATAAAAGGGGACTAGGTGAAGGTACACATATGGTCAAAATAATAAGTACATCCTATATTTTTTTAAGGCATGTAGACGAAAATTTATTTAAATGGAAAGAAAAAACAATTTCCTTTGTTATAACATTAGAAATTAAATAAATACTTAAACAAGAACAAAAAACAAAAATTAAATTTAGTATTTTTCAAGCAGTAAAAAATTAGACAAAAACATTGGACAAAATAATAAGTACATTTAGCTGAAATAAGCAAAAAAAAAGTACAAAAATCAAGTTTTTTTTGCTAAATTGGCTGAGTTTCGTTAAAAGCCGGTATATTCACCTTTATTTACAATTATTTTGTTGACTCTTTTTGGCATACTGACAATGAGCTTCCTGCAGGTTTTCACTGGTATTTCACGCCAAGTTTTTTGAACAAAATTTTCTAACTGATCCTTATTTTTAAGAACCTCCTTTCCACTTCTTTTTGCAACTCTCCCTAAAGATTTTCGACTGGATTTAAGTCCGGAGACTGACTTGGCCAGTCAAGAAGGGAAACAGTATTATCTTTTAATCAACTTAGAAGTATGCTTCGATCAATATCCTGCTGGAATTTCCATCTAAGAGGCATATTTTCCACAGCATAGTTCAACATCGTATTTTCCAAGATATCTTTGTAGTGGAATCTGGTCCTGGTATCGGTAAATCGATGTATCGGACCGACACCATACCACCAGAAACCACCACAGACCATAATATTGCCGCCCCTGTACTTGACCGGCTTCTCTGTAAAGCGAACATGGAATTCCTTAGCCTTAGGGCGTCAAACATTCAAGGCACAGTCTTTATACATTAATTTTTGTCTCATCGCTTCAAAAATTGTTTCGCCATATTTTTCACCGTCTCCTCCGGACCAATAGGAATGAATTCTTGCAAACGAAAATCTAGCAAAGGAACTC
The DNA here is from genome assembly GCA_019455685.1 of Philornis downsi. NCBI lineage: Eukaryota > Metazoa > Arthropoda > Insecta > Diptera > Muscidae > Philornis > Philornis downsi. The sequence goes on along the minus strand of JAHXMU010000088.1, from coordinate 307,562 downwards.
TTCCGGCTATCCGTCCCGGTAAATGTGCTTCTTGTAGTCTACGACGAACCGTTCGTGATGAAATTACATTTCCAATTGCTGCTGAAATCGCTCTTGAAGACACAAACGGGTCCTTCTTCACAAGTGTTACAATACGGATGTCTGTTGTTTTTGAAGTTTTTTTGGGTCTTCCGCGAGTTTCAGCGGGCTTTTCAGGCTTTAAAGCGTTTTGTATAAACAAAAATAGCGACCGATTCATAGTTTCTGCTATAGAACGAAGACTTTGGCCACTTTCTCTTAGTCTTGAAACAATTTTTCTCTCATACGGCAATGGGCAATGACTTTTTATGCCCATGGCTGATTTTGTTTACTATATATTTTGTTATGAATAAAGATAAACAACAGTAAAATAACTAGCATTTTCCAAAAAGACTACAGCAGACTGCGAAAATGTTAAAGAATTGAGCAATGTATTTATTATTTTGACCAAGTAATGAAATTACATCTGAACAAAATTAACTCACAATGAAAACAACGGGGAAGCCCCAGCTTTGTTTTTATTTTAAACGGCATTACCATATTAAAGTTATTTAAATAAAAAAGAATTGCCATGTTTACTTTCCGTTAAAGTACCTAAAATTAAACATAAAGCAAAAATAAGCAGGTGTACTTATTTTTTCGAACATATGTATGTGTAAATGTAAGTCAGTTCACCCGTGTGAAATTTCTGTAATGGTTTTTATCAAAATTTTATTTGGGTTGGGAATTTTTTATTACGATTTTCAGTAAACCACTTCGAATCATTGTCATTGAGATTGAAGGTGTAGTAGGATCGATATGCTTTCTCACCGTACTTTCTTTCTTTTTTTTCAAAATATGCTTAATAAGCACTCAAGATTGTCTTAAAAAAATTTTTACAAAATTCTTTCGACTATCTGCTTTTGATGGTAGCTGGATGGGTCAGTTATTCTGGCAGATAAAAGAGACAAAATCACGTAAATTGCTGGACACTGAACTAATGCCTGCTAATGATGGCAATAAGAGTATGTGGCAATGCTTTGAATAAAAATGGAAACTCTGTTCCAGTTTTGTTCACTCCGACTTCGCAACATGATGTTGCCACTTTGTTTTTTTTTTCAGTTCGAATCTGACCAATAGTTAAACGATTTAAATATAGGCGTTTTTTTTCTTTTTTTTTTTTTGTTGCTTGAATATCGCGTTTATTATCTTCGATAGCCTTGAACATTAAGTGGAAAAAAATAATTCATATATAGATGTATAAATCCACAAATATGCACACAAACATATGTATGTACATCTGTATATAAACGTTGAGAGTGAATGCAAAGCAACACCAGCAACAACAACAATTATCCCTTTAATTGTTGTTTGTTTGTTATTCGCATGCTTAGCCATAGAACGATTGAGGTGAAGGTCGATGTCAGATTAAAAAGGACACAAACACAATCTTAGAGCAATACAAATACACACACACACACACAGAGACAAGCGTACATAGAAAAGTATTTATACACACATTGGCATAAATGCCACAGAATACGTAAAACACACATACACACACTCTCTCAACCAAAGGCAACACAAATCCATTGTCTATGTAGAAAGTCTAGATATGCTATGCGAGGCGTGAGTCTAACCCATATCCGTCGTGGGCCCAGCTCTCTGAAGACCCCCGCCTCCTCCGCCCCTCTTGAGAGAAAGTGCAAAATAAAATTGTTCAAAACATTTTTTGTGTTGTGTTGATTTTTTTTTCTTCTTTCTGGTGCTATACAGAACAACAGTCTTAGTAGGCTGTTTTGTACACTGGCAAAGTGGCGAATGAGTGTCGGCAGTCAGTACGATTGCAGTAGATAAAGTCACCAGTAAATGTCAACTTGAACTTACTGTTATTATTTGTCAACAAAATAACTATTATTTATTTTATGCTGCTTCTCTTGTTATTGTTGTTCTTGTTATTGTTTAGTTTTTTTCCTATTCTACGCCTGTGGTGAGTGAGTATTCTATTTATATTACATGCATTCATTTTTTTGTTTTGTGTGTTGCTGTCATTGTAAGAGAAAGCCTAATAGCTTTATTTGGCAAAGAAATAAAGAAAACACTTGCATATTTGTTCGTTCATTCATTCCCATGTGGAGAGAGAGAGAGAGAGAGTGGTGGAAGGTGAAGAGCTTTCGGTAAGATTAGGGAGAGGAACAAGTTACTACAATCTCTCTCTAGTCTTCACAGAAGGGATTAATCATTAATTCTGCTTTCGTTTTGAGCAAATTGTGGAAAGTTAATTTCGTATTCCACATGTGGATCACTTGTGGTCAAAAGATCTACACTAATTGTGTATTGTCATTAAGCTATGTTCGCTGGCATTTGAGCCAACAACAACTCCTATGCGTATTCGTATTCCACATGTGGATCGCTTGTGGTCAAAAGATCTACACTAATTGTGTATTGTCATTAAGCTATGTTCGCTGGCATTTGAGCCAACAACAACTTCTATGCAATTGTGTCCGATGGACACATGCATAGACAAGAACTTGCGTTAGTTGCGTTATATTTGACTTGTGCTCTTCGTTGACAACATTTTTATACCGGTGGGCAATACTTCTCAATTGTTTTGTGAACTCAGCGAAAGAAAAAAACAGAAAAACTAGAAGTCATTCAAAAATAATAACATTTTCATCACTTACAATAGCGCAATATATGCTTACTTATCATTTCCAAAGCAGCATTTTTATACCGCTTCCAAATCTAAACAGACTAAGTAGTTCTTTAAATTATTAAATTAAAATTAAATTGAATTACATTTATGAATTACAATTAATTTGTTTGGATTCAACTCTCACATAATTACACTCGATGGAAACTCTGTTCTACGGTCTAATTTCGGTCTGAAAACTCTGATCCAACAAAATTTATTTGTTCAAATGAAAAATTGCACCAAAATCACTGCCTTTTCACTGCTATAAAAACTCTCATGAATATATGAAGAAGGCACACCAAAAAAAACCCGCTTCCCTCCTATGACAAATCTATGTTAAATTCATAGGTGATTGCGCAAATTTTCACTACTTTCCTCCAAAAATTGCGGTGAATACCAGATTCCGTGGATGCACTTCTTTTGAGCTGGGGAATTTATAGAAACTTAAGGTGGCTATGAGGTTTGAGAAAGCACAAACAGTTAAGGACGTTGAAAATGGTATTTTGGCGAATGCCCAAAAAGCTATCCCTGCAGGCAGCTGTGCCATTATAATCAGTTTCACAAGTTTTTGAATTATACTCTAAACGATCTTACACCGGAATAAGAATTAAAATATTGACATTACATTGAAGATTTATAATAAATTCAAAAACGAATCCATATACCAGAGCCGCGCTCGAAAACATTCTTATTCAGAATACTATAATACACATATGGTTAAAATAATAAGTACACCCTATATTTTTTTATAGGCTCGTAGACGATTTTTTATTTGAAATTAAAATAAAAAACAAATACTAATTTCTTTTGTTATAACATTAGAAATAAAGTAAATACTAAAACAATAACAAAAAACAACAAAAATTAAATTCAGTATTTTACAAAAAGTAAGAAATTAATCAAAAAACATTGGTCAAAATAATAAGTAAATTTAGTTGAAATAAGCAAAAAAGTACAAAAATCAAGTTTTTTTTTTTTGCTCAATTGGCTAAGTTTCATTAAAAGCCGGTATATCCACCTTTATTTTTCCATTATTTTGTTGACTCTTTTTGGCATGCTGGCAACGAGCTTCCTGCAGGTTTCTACTGGTATTTCATAACAAGTTTTTTTTAACAAAATTCCATAACTGATCCTTATTTTTAACAACCTGTTTTCCAATTCTTTGTTCCAACTCTCCCCAAAGATTTTCGATTGGATTTAAGACCGGAGATTGACTTGGCAAGTCAAGAAGGGCAACATTATTATCTTGGAACCAATCCATTTACCAACTTAGAAGTATGCTTCGGATCGATATCCTGCTGGAATTTCCATCTAAGAGGCATACTTTCCACAGCATAGTTCAACATCATATTTTCTAAGCTATCTTTGTAGTGGAATCTGGTCATAGTGTCGGTAATTCGATGTATCTTCTTTGTAAAGCGAACATGGAATTCCTTACCATTTTTGTAGTGGAAACTGGTCATAGTGTCGGTAATACCAGGAGAAACAACCCCAGACCATAATATTGCCGCCCCCGTGCTTGACCGTCTTCTTTATAAAGCGAACATGGAATTCCTTACCCTTAGGGTGTCAAACATTCCGGGCACAGTCGTTTCCAAATACATTAATTTTTGTTTCATCGCTCCAAAAAATGTTTGGCCATATTTTTTCACCGTCTCCTCCGGACCAATAGGAATGGCTTCTTGCAAACGCAAATCCAGCCTTATTTTTTTTTTTTTTTTTTTGTCTAAGCACATTTCCAATTTCTGCTGAAATCGCTCTTGAAACGGGCCCTTCTTCGCAAGTGTTACAATACGGTTATCTGGTGTTTTTGAAGTTTTTTTTTTGGGTTTCCCGCGAGTTTTGAAGGGCTTTTCAGGCTTTAAAGCATTTTGTACAAAAAATAGCGATCGATTCATAGTTTCTGCTATAGAACAATGACTTTGACCACCTCTTAGTTTTGAAACAATTTTTCTCTCCTCTATATTTTGTTATGATTAAAGATAAACGACAGTAAGATAACTAGCCTTTCCAAAAAGACTACAGCAGACTGCGAAAATATTAAAGAATTGAGCAATGTATTTATTACTTTGACCAAGTACTGAAATCACACTTGAACAAAACTAACTCGCAATGAAAGCAACGGGGAAGCCACAGTTTTGGTTTTGCTTTTAAAGGCATTACCATATTAAAGTTATTTAAATGAAAAAGAATTGCCATGTTTACTTTCCGTTAAAGCAACTAAAATGAAACATAAAGCAAAAATAAGCAGGTGTACTTATTTTTTTGACCATAAGTGTATATGTTATTGAATTCGGACATATTATTATAGTCGCTACTTAAACACTATACTGCCGACTTTGAAATTATTCTCGAACGTTATAAGGATCTATAAATAGAATTTCGACTAAACCACCTTCTGTGGAAAAAATTGAAATTGGAAAATTGTGTTGTGGAAGCCAATAAAAGTTGACTTTTACGGCACGAAAGTCGACTTTTAGACGTATTTTTTTTTTTATTTTTTTTTTTTTTTTTTTTTTTTTTGGTAATTTTTTTTTTTTTTAATAAAAAAAATCTTGCTGCAGCGTTAACATAATGATATAATCCATTAATATCTATAGTTGTAAGATGTCAATTTTGAAAACTAAACTTCAACCGTATAACTTCTGAAATTTTCTATACCAATTCCACCAACATTTTCGATTCAACTTTGCAAAAACAAACTTCTTCTGCAGTCTTTTTAAATATTCCTCTATTCGCAATGCAATTTAACTCATGGAATTAACACGCAATAATGAGGCAAAAGTTTCTTAAAACTTGCGCTTCAAAATAATTGAGAAAATATTGATTTGTGGTAAGCAGATAAATTTGTAAGAGAGATATTAAAAAGCCACTGAACAAAGTTTAAATTTTTTATTATAAATATCAGAGGAAATTTGAATTAGCGTAGTTTGAACAATTTGTATGGACAGACTAAGAAAAATGGTTTTATTCATTCTCAGATCTAACTTTATCCAATCAATCGGCCCTTAATCGTTTTCTCCTTGGCCCTTGTATTATATGTACAAAAACCCTCTATCATTCAAAAAGCTTCAAATGATCTTCATTACAGTCTGCACTTTCATCCAAATTCACTCACTCCAAATTTGCAAGAGCCACGAATGTAGTGAAATAACTAACTGCTTTAATTGGATCCATGTTTCCCATTAAACAAAGCACCTCTGGCGTTTCTCGCTTGATTTAAGCATGGTTTCAACAGTTTCTTCAGCGGTTAAGCAACCGAGTCCAGCATGCGTTATGATCTATAGTTTATGTTAAAATGTATTGTTGTAAAATTTCTAGATAAAGATTGAAGTTGTAAATATTTTTATCGCTAACTAGAACAATACGCTATAATCCTAAGATTTTCTTATTTTGTTTAACTAACTCCTAAATTGTTAAAAAAAAGTCTTAATAAAACAATTTCAATTTCAATTCGACAATTATCTCTATATAGTACAGAGTGGCGCAATAGAACGTGCATATTGCATCATCTTTTTTGCGGGGTAGAAAAGGCGTGGGCGGGGGGGGGCGCCTGCATCGTTGGGTTGGCGGGCTCATGGAGTTTTAGTCGCTTTGAATCACTCCGGCGGGAACCGTCGCGCATTTTGCTTGCGCTCATTTTACGAGAACTCTCGTTCATATATTGCTACTAGGCGACTACATTGTGCTGAATATGGACTACGGCGAATTAGTGAAGCTCCGAGTGCTAATTTAATTAAAATATGGGTAAAGCGTTTTGAAGAGACCGGTTCAACATTTAAACCACAAGCAAATGGTCGTCCAAGAACATCTAGGACCGAAGACAATGTTGAAAGGGAGTTATGGAGTCAGTACGAGGAAATCCACAAATGTCGACTCGCAAGAGATCGTCTGTCTTACAATTATCCAACGAAGTTTGCAACGAATTTTAACATTGCATCTTAAACTGCATCCATATAAGTTGCAATTAACACAAGAATTGAAAGTCTGACTTCATAGCATGGCTCGCATTTGCTAATGAAATGCTTAATCGATTTTCCAATTTTGACAATATCCTTTTCTCTGACGAGGCTCATTTTCTTATGAATGGGTTCGTAGACCGTCAAAATTGTCGTTACTGGAACAGTGAAAATCCCAAAATCAAACACCAGAAACCTTTGCATAGTCCTAAAGTGACAGTATGGGCAGCAATCTCTGGCAGAGTAATAATTGGTCCTTTTTTCTTGGAAAATGCGCGGGGCCAAAACGTCGCGGTTAATACGGAACGCTGTGTTGAGATGTTGGCCGGATTTTTGGCTCCAGAAATTGAAAGTTCAAGAATAGTGAATTCCAGAAATTGGTTAAAAGATGGAGTTACCTGTCACACATCAAATGACCCCATGGCGGTGGTGAAGCAGATGTTCCCTGGTAGACTGATTTCGAAAAGAGGTGATATCCCATGGCCCCCACGTAGTCCAGACTTGACGCCTCTTGACTTGTTTTTGTGGGGATACTTCAAACACAAAGTCTACAGTAATAATCCAAGAAACATCGTTCAGCTCAAGGAGAATATCCGTGGTGAAATGGCAGCCATTACACCAGTATTACTGAAGAAAGTTTTCAATAATTTTCGTTTGCGGTTAGAGGAGTGCCGTCGTAGAGAGGGTCACCATTTAGATGATGTTATTTTTAAAAAATAAACTCCATTTATTACTCTACATACAATGCCTTAGATTTATTTTAACCATACCGTTTGTATTTATTTTTTAATCTATTTTTTAACTATGCGCGTTCTATTGCGCCACCCTGTACCATTGCATGCTTTCTGGCGTAATATAAATCTTCCACACAAACATGGGAGACATTCAGTTTGCTCGAGCTTAACGAGAGTGTGTTAGCTGAACAAGTTCGTTTCTCTGTATAATTTCTTCTCTATGAGTTAACCTGTCTGATCTGAGTTAATTTGGCAAGCTTTATACTCTACATTATTTCGCTCCATGATTACTATCAAATTCCTTTTTGGAAAAACTTTCACTTACGAAAACCCCGCTAAGTCTAAAAATATGCAACACCTTATGGAAACCCCCAATATCACAGATATACTTTCCTATTTACCTAACCTAACGAATATGTGCATTTTCTATATCTCGTCGCCATGAATGCTGCATAATAACCTTGCCGAATGACTTTTACGTAGACTTTTAATAATCACGATGATGAATGATTATTAAGGATACCCATGATATCAGAGCTGGTTGGCAGTTTGTATGTATGTATGTGCTTATGTGAGGCCATACTGATTGAGACCGACTTAGAAAGCTCTCGTAATCATCATGTTCATGATGTTTTGAATGTAAAGGAAAAAAATAGCTAAAAGTGCAAATGTTTAAGAGCAAGCTTTCGCCATGAGTAGCTACGTAGGCATGCAGTAGTGGGTGCTCGGACTAGGAGCAGTAGCTATAGTTACTTATAGCAAATGAATCTAAAGGAATGTACCTATATGCCTGCACGCACACAGGCGCGGTCTCCAGCATTAATGTATGCAAGGGGGGGGGAAAGAAAATGCTTATATGTATTTACCTTCACAATTGTGTGCTTGTGGATTTGTGTGACTATAAATCGTAGACATGACTTAAGTGGAAGTATGTAGGGTGAGCAGTAATTAGTTCCATGATTTGTTTGACAATTTTCTGTTGTCAACTTGAACAACAACAGCAGAGGCACCGTATTTCTATACATATGCCCTAGGCTGGCAGCGAAAATTCATCTTCATCTAGCCTTCGACTCGGATTTAAGTCAAAAATCTCGGATTTAGTATCTTAGACATCTGTAAAATTCAAAATCGTCTGTAGATTTTGAAAAAAATATTGGAATGTTTCCAAGTTTAAACTTATTAGGAAATGATGAAAAAATTAACAAAAATTTAACGACTATAGAAATTTCTAATCTGTCGATTAAAAAAAATAAGTTGTCAGTTTTTTCTTAAAAAATCTTTTCTAGAGTCTAAAAATATAAAACTCTGACTTTTTTTAACTTTTTTCGCAAAAGTTTTGTCTTTTTTCATTACTCTGTTCTGGCAACACTGCCCAACAGGGTCATAATTGAAGGCAGAGATTACATGATTTTTTTTTTTTTGGACTGCTAAGTTGATTTGTAAAGCTCCGGATACATGAAAATTTTAAAATTTTATGTGTAATTATTCCGAAAACCAAAAATTATAATGATTTCAAAAATTTTTAAAAATTTAAAAGTGTATGAAGCTAGGCGTGGCACATTCTGACTGGTTTGACTTGAACATTTAAAAATGATCGATTTAAGACACTGTCATTCACTTTTTTTGTGGCAGTGTGCGACAGTATTCCGTTTTTCATTTTCATACTGTATGGGAAGGTAGGCGTGCTTGAGGGCGGGAAGGGAGCATTTCTGGCGGAACATTTTTACGCATAAGAAGTTTCAAAGCCTAACTTAATTTGTTCTAATTAATGTCGCAGTTTATATGGAAATATTCCAATGTGCGTCTTATAAGTCAGAGTGTAGTTCAAACACTGATGACATGTATGATGTAAAATTTGACGGAGATGTCTGTCATAATGCTACCAAGTCTGAAAAAAAATATTCCAGCATATCGAGGCTGGTCTTACTTCTTGGTAGTAGTTTGTACAATGAATTGTACAATTATTTTTCAAACTAAGTTTCCAATATGGTATTATTTACCAGCTCCTCCCTATCATATTCTATTCTCCAACCAATTTCCGAAATCGATTTTAAGAACGGATTCCAAACAGAATACCATTAAACCAATTAAATAACATAGTTCACAGTTTTAACTCATTTACAGCAGTATTGTCAATTCGACACCCGGAAAATGCCAAATATGGGGAAAACCCCCTAGGCTACCGAATTTCACTCTCTGTCTCAACACGAAACCATCCAGGCCGTATATTAGATGATGCTTTATTGGGATCACATAGATATTTACTTGCAGACACTTGTGGACAACTTAACACAAATTTGAAAATCAATTCAATATATCTGTACTTTTCTGAGTTGGAAATGAAACCAGTGTTTATGATTCAATTCTCATGATAATCAACATAAATAAAGACAAACACCGTAGTTGTCGATCAATTGAGGTATCCACGCCAGACACGATCAGCGCGTCGGCTGAAGACTGAGCTAGCTGAAATGATAGCCATTTCAAAAAGTGTTATACATCGTA